>JAVIAB010000159.1:23689021-23946521 GCA_032433765.1 Megaustenia siamemsis
GGAGAGAGGAGGAGGAGAAGAAGGAGGAGGTGAAGAAGGAGGAGGAGGAGGAGAAGAAGGAGGAGGAGAAGGAGGAGAAGGGGAGGAGAAGAAGGAGGAGGAGGAGAAGAAGGAGGAGAGGAAGGAGGAGGAGGAGAAGAAGGAGGAGGAGGAGGAGGAGAAGAAGGAGGAGGAGGAGGAGGAGGAGGAGGAGAAGAAGGAGGAGAAGAAGGAGGAGGAGGAGGAGGAGGAGGAGAAGGAGGAGAAGAAGGAGGAGAAGAAGGAGGAGGAGGAGGAGGAGGAGGAGGAGAAGAAGGAGGAGAAGGAGAGAAGAAGGAGGAGGAGGAGGAGGAGGAGAAGAAGGAGGAGAAGAAGGAGGAGGAGAGGAGAAGAAGGAGGAGGAGGAGGAGAAGAAGGAGGAGGAGGAGAAGAAGGGGAGGAGGAGGAGGAGGAGAAGGAGGAGAGGAGGAGGAGAAGAAGGAGGAGGAGGAGGAGAAGAAGGAGGAGGAGGAGGAGGAGGAGAAGAAGGAGGAGAAGAAGGAGGAGGAGGAGGAGAAGAAGGAGGAGGAGGAGAGGAGAAGAAGGAGGAGAAGAAGGAGGAGGAGGAGGAGAAGGAGGAGAAGAAGGAGGAGAAGAAGGAGGAGGAGGAGGAGGAGGAGGAGGAGGAGAAGGAGGAGAAGAAGGAGGAGAAGAAGGAGGAGAAGAAGGAGGAGGAGGAGGAGGAGAAGAAGGAGGAGAAGAAGAAGGAGGGAGGAGGAGGAGAAGGAGGAGAAGAAGGAGGAGAAGAAGGAGGAGAAGAAGGAGGAGGAGGAGAGAAGGAGGAGGAGGAGAAGAAGAGGAGAAGAAGGAGGAGGAGGAGGAGAAGGAGGAGAAGAAGGAGGAGAAGAAGGAGGAGAGAAGGAGGAGGAGGAGGAGAAGAAGGAGGAGAAGAAGGAGGAGGAGGAGGAGGAGAAGAAGGAGGAGAAGAAGGAGGAGAAGAAGGAGGAGGAGAGGAGGAGAAGAAGAAGGAGAGAAGAAGGAGGAGGAGGAGAAGAAGAATTAGGAGGAGGAGGAGGAGGAGGAGAAGAAAGTGGAGGAGGAGGAAAAGAAAAGAAGGGGGCAGGAGAAGAAGGAGGAGGAGGAAGAAGCAGAAGATGAAGAAAGAAGAAGAAGAAGAAGAGGAGGAGGAGGAGGAGGAGGAGAAAGGAGAAGAAGAAGAAGAGAAGAGACCCCCACAAGGAGATGGACCAAGAAGGCGGGCTGTATGTAGGATGGCAGCAACAAGGGCAGCAAACTCTCGACAAGAACCGCCACGATGTGGAGCCTACCCCAGACGTCATCACATGGGATTTGGAGAAAAGTGTAACTTGGTTTCGCTGAAAGATTACTAAACGAGACAATATTACTTCCCTGTGAGTGATTGAATGTTAAAAACGGGAGGTGCTTACATGCTTAACGAAGCGCTAAAGACAGCTCGTTTTATCGTTTAACTTTCAGCCTCCGAGGGGAGAGTTTGTTTTTTGTTTTCTCTTGCTCTTTAGCTAGTAATTTTATTATCTTTTTTTTTTTTTATTATTCTGCATCACATAAGTAAATATAAACAGAAATAGCTCCGGTCAAAATAGCATTTCAGAAAATGTAAAATGGCTTATGCAACAATCTCTGTCAACAGAAGTGAAAATGAGAGTTCATCGGTGCTATATAGAGCCAATTCTGACATATGGAAACGAATCATGGACAGCAAACAAACAAATGAAAAGACGATTAGAGGCCACAGAGATGGGATTTTTCAGAAGAATGTTGAAAGTTCCTGGACAGCTAAAAGACCAATGAAGAAATTCTCAAAGAGGCCAAAACAAAAAGGGAGCTTCTAAAAAATATCAGAAAGAACAATCAACTCTAATATAAAAATGAACCCAAATTTTCAGTCTCCTTTTTCCTCCCCTCTCTAATATAAAAATGAACCCACATTATGTCTCCTTTTCCTCCCTTCTCTAATATAAAAATGAACCCAAATTTTATGTCTCCTTTTTCCTCCCTCTCTATATAAAAATGAACCCAAATATTAAGTCTCCTTTTTCCTCCCTTCTCTAATATAAAAATGAACCTAATTTTCGGTCTCCTTTTTCCTCCCTTCTCTAATATAAAAATGAACCTAAATTTTCGGTCCCCTTTTCTTCTCTTCTCTAATATAAAAATGAACCCAAATTGTCAGTCTCCTTTTTCCCCTTCTCTAATATAAAAATGAACCCACATTTTATGTCTCCTTTTTCCTCCCTTCTCTATATAAAAATGAACCCAAATTTTATGTCTCCTTTTTCCTCCCCTCTCTAATATAAAAATAAACCTAAATTTTCGGTCTCCTTTTTCCTCCCTTCTCTAATATAAAAATGAACCCAAATTTATGTCTCCTTTTTCCTCCCTCTCTAATATAAAAATGAACCTAAATTTTCGGTCTCCTTTTTCCTCCCTTTGTAGTAAAAGTAAAGTACCCCGTCACGCCAAGTGGCGTATAGGGAATATGGTGTTGGTGACCACAAATATTACAAAAATGATGCAAAGCACATGATTTTTTGGGGTAATATGGTCGGTATTACGCCTGTCCAGCTTTACTTTTCCAGAAAAAAATCCGGTACCCATTAAAGACTGGGTGAACCCGGAAACCGTCATTTTTGGATCGAACCCTGCCTCTTGTCCTTTGTAGTCCAGTTCACTAACCATTGAGCTATCGCGGCTCTTTTTCTCCATTCTCGATAAAAAATGAACCCAAATTTTCAGTCTCCTTTTTCCTCCCTTCTCTAATATAAAAATGAACCCTAATTTTAGTCTTCTTTTTCCTCCCTTCTCTAAATTTTTTTTTTAATGCTAAGACCGACTCCCTTCTCTAATATAAAAATGAACCCTAATTTTGGTCTTCTTTTTCCTCCCTTCTCTAATATAAAATGAACCTTAATTTTTGGTTCCTTTTTCCTCCCTTCTCTAATATAAAAATGAACCCTAATTTTTGGTCTCCTTTTTCCTCCCTTCTCTAATATAAAAACGAACCCTAATTTTTTGTCTTCTTTTTCCTCCCTTCTCTAAATTTTTTTTTTTTTAATGTTAAGACAGGACTCCCTTCTCTGATATAAAAATGAACCCAAATTGTCGGTCTCCTTTTTAACTAAAATAACCCCTTTTAACGGTCTTCTAAAGGCAGCAACATAGCTTAGGTTATAATAGTTTTCTATAAACAGGAAAGGGAAAAAAAGAATAGCAGTTTTATTTTTGGCAGGTCTGAACATTAAAAATAGCGCAACACGAACAACGTCAATGATATCTCTTGTTTGTTTATTATGATGTCTTGACACACTGTCGATTTGTCTAGTGCTAGGGCGGACTACCGTCGGGGGAAAATGGAATTAATTCAAAGCTAAATATAGAAGCAAACAGGCTTAAGTTTAATTTCCACCGAGCGGACGGAAAGAAGGTCCAGCCTTGACGGAGTCGTTCAATGGAAATAACAGTAAGGGGATGTAACTCGGAAATAACAGAGAAAGTCTTACTTTCTCTTGATTGGAGCAGTGGCGAACTCTCGCTAACCATTCCAGCCCACTTGTCTCGCCTAATGCTGACCTTTGTGCGCTTGCGGAGTATAGACCTGTCCATTCTTTTATTTTATATTATAAAAACACACACACACTCACGGATATACATATGTGTTTTTTGTTTGTTCCTGCTGAAGGCCTATTGGGCCGAAACGTCGTTCGAATCTGTGTCGTCTACTAATCACGTAAAGCTTCTAAAATACCATTTTTTCTTCTTTTTTTTTTCAATTTTCCTCGCATTCAGCTTTACTGCAGCGTCTCATTTTTATGCATTCATTTGCATTTCTTTGCCTTAACCCTTATGTTAGACTAGACAGTTTTTCTTGCTCTCTCTCTCTCTCGCTCTCTCTCTCTCTCGCTCTCTCTCTCTCGCTCTCTCTCTCGCTCTCTCTCTAGCTCTCTCTCTCTCGCTCTCTCTCGCTCTCTCTCTCGCTCTCTCTCTCGCTCCCTCGCTCTCTCTCGCTCTCTCTCTCTCACTCTCACTCTCTCTCTCTCGCTCGCTCTCTCTCTCTCGCTCGCTCTCTCTCTCGCTCTCTCTCTCTCGCTCGCTCTCTCTCTCGCTCGCTCTCTCTCTCTCTCTCGCTCTCTTTCTCGCGCTCGCTCTCTCTCTCTCGCTCTCTCTCTCGCTCTCTTTCTCTCGCTCTCTCTCTCGTTCTCTCGCTCCCTCGCTCTTTCTCTCTCTCGCTCTCACTCTCTCTCTCGCTCTCTCTCTCTCGCTCGCTCGCTCTCTCTCTCGCTCTCTCTCTCTCGCTCGCTCTCTCTCTCGCTCCCTCGCTCTCGCTCTCTCTCTCTCTCTCTCGCTCTCAGTCTCTCTCTCTCACTCTCTCTCTCGCTCTCTCTCTCTCTCTCGCTCGCTCTCTCTCTCGCTCCCTCGCTCTCGCTCTCTCTCTCGCTCTCTCTCTCGCTCTCTCTCTCTCGCTCTCAGTCTCTCTCTCTCGCTCTCTCTCTCTCGTCCGCTCTCTCTCTCTCTCGCTCTCTCTCACACTCTCTCTCGCTCCCTCGCTCTCTCTCTCTCGCTCTCACACTCTCTCTCGCTCTCTCTCTCTCTCCCTCGCTCGCTCTCTCTCTCGCTCTCTCTCTCTCTCGCTCCCTCGCTCTCTCTCTCGCTCTCTCTCTCGCTCTCAGTCTCTCTCTCTCTCACTCTCTCTCTCTCTCACTCTCTCTCTCTCTCACTTTCTCTCTCTCTCCCTCTCGCCATGGCTAAACATTAGCGTACGCTTCTTATTCCAAAATTGTGATAACAGCGGATTCCTTTCTCCGCTGATTAGCGTCCTCGTCACCTCGCTTAAGGTGGTAAACTGATTCCAAGATAGGACATTTACGTTGATAAATGTCGGCAGAATCAAAACTCTCATCTAGTAACTTATATCTGTAAGTAAAAAAGTAAAGTACCCCCGTCACGCCAAGTAGCGTATAGGGAATATGGTGTTAGTGACCATAAATTTTACAGACCTTCAGCACATGATTTTTGGGGATAATGTAGTCGGTATTACGCCCGTGCCGTTTTACTTTTCCAGAAGAAAATCCGGTACCCATTGAAGGCTGGGTGAACCGGAAGCCGTCGGTTGGATCGAACCCTACCTCTTGTCCTTTATAGTCCAGTCCACTAACCACTGAGATATCGCGGCTCCCAACTTATGCATGTACCGACAAAAATGTCACGTGGATGTTGGTGTTTGGTGATTTCTAAACACTGAGTGAGCTCACGACAATATCGTCGACCCGGGGCCTTTGTCAACGTTTGTCGGCGCCCTTGTGAAAGTATGTTGACGCCCTTGTCAAAGTATGTTGACGCCCTTGTCAAAGTTTGTTGATGCCCTTGTCAAAGTTTGTTGACGCCCTTGTCAAAGTTTGTTGACGCCCTTGTCAAAGTTTGTTGACTACCTTGCGAAGGTTTGTCGACGCCCTTAACAAAGTTTGTCGACGCCATTAACAAAGTTTGTCGACGCCCTTAACAAAGTTTGTCGACGCCCTTGTCAAAGTTTGTTGACGCCCTTGCGAAGGTTTGTCGACGCCCTTAAAAAAGTTTGTCGACGCCCTTGTCAAAGTTTGTTGACGCCCTTGCGAAGGTTTGTCGACGCCCTTAACAAAGTTTGTCGACGCCCTTGTCAAAGTTTGTCGACGCCCTTGCGAAGGTTTGTCGACGCCCTTGTCAAAGTTTGTCGACGCCCTTGTCAAAGTTTGTCGACGCCCTTGCGAAGGTTTGTCGACGCCCTTAACAAAGTTTGTCGACGCCCTTGTCAAAGTTTGTCGACGCCTTGCGAAGGTTTGTCGACGCCCTTGTCAAAGTTTGTTATCGCCCTTGCCAAAGTTTGTTGACACCCTTGTCAAAGTTTGTTGGAGCCCTTGTCAAGTTTGTTGACGCCATGTCATAGTTTGTGGACCCCTTGTAAAAGTTTGTTGACGCCCTTGTCAAATTTTGTCGATGCCCTTGTCAAAGTTTGTCGATGCCCTTGTCAAAGTTTGCCGATGCCCTTGTCAAAGTTGTCGATGCCCTTGTCAAAGTTTGTCGATGCCCTTGTCAAAGTTTGTCGATGCCCTTGTCAAAGTTTGTCGATGCCCTTGTCAAAGTTTGTCGATGCCCTTGTCAAAGTTTGTTGACGCCCTTGTCAAAGTTTGTCGATGCCCTTGTCAAAGTTTGTTGACGCCCTTGTCAAAGTTTGTTGACGCCCTTGTCAAATTTTGTCGATGCCCTTGTCAAAGTTTGTCGATGCCCTTGTCAAAGTTTGTCGATGCCCTTGTCAAAGTTTGTCGATGCCCTTGTCAAAATATCTTGACGCCCTTGTGAAAGTATGTTGACGCCCTTGTCAAAGTATGTTAACGCCCTTGTCAAAGTTTGTTGATGCCCTTGTCAAAGTTTGTTGACGCCCTTGTCAAAGTTTGTTGACGCCCTTGTCAAAGTTTGTTGACTACCTTGCGAAGGTTTGTCGACGCCCTTAACAAAGTTTGTCGACGCCATTAACAAAGTTTGTCGACGCCCTTAACAAAGTTTGTCGACGCCCTTGTCAAAGTTTGTTGACGCCCTTGCGAAGGTTTGTCGACGCCCTTAAAAAAGTTTGTCGACGCCCTTGTCAAAGTTTGTTGACGCCCTTGCGAAGGTTTGTCGACGCCCTTAACAAAGTTTGTCGACGCCCTTGTCAAAGTTTGTCGACGCCCTTGCGAAGGTTTGTCGACGCCCTTGTCAAAGTTTGTCGACGCCCTTGTCAAAGTTTGTCGACGCCCTTGCGAAGGTTTGTCGACGCCCTTAACAAAGTTTGTCGACGCCCTTGTCAAAGTTTGTCGACGCCCTTGCGAAGGTTTGTCGACGCCCTTGTCAAAGTTTGTTATCGCCCTTGCCAAAGTTTGTTGACACCCTTGTCAAAGTTTGTTGGAGCCCTTGTCAAAGTTTGTTGACGCCATGTCATAGTTTGTGGACGCCCTTGTAAAAGTTTGTTGACGCCCTTGTCAAATTTTGTCGATGCCCTTGTCAAAGTTTGTCGATGCCCTTGTCAAAGTTTGCCGATGCCCTTGTCAAAGTTTGTCGATGCCCTTGTCAAAGTTTGTCGATGCCCTTGTCAAAGTTTGTCGATGCCCTTGTCAAAGTTTGTCGATGCCCTTGTCAAAGTTTGTCGATGCCCTTGTCAAAGTTTGTTGACGCCCTTGTCAAAGTTTGTCGATGCCCTTGTCAAAGTTTGTTGACGCCCTTGTCAAAGTTTGTTGACGCCCTTGTCAAATTTTGTCGATGCCCTTGTCAAAGTTTGTCGATGCCCTTGTCAAAGTTTGTCGATGCCCTTGTCAAAGTTTGTCGATGCCCTTGTCAAAATATCTTGACGCCCTTGTCAAAGTTTGTTGACGCCCTTGTCAAAGTTTGTGACGCCCTTGTCAAAGTTTGTCGATGCCCTTGTCATAGTTTGTCGATGCCCTTGTCAAAGTTTGTCGATGCCCTTGTCATAGTTTGTCGATGCCCTTGTCAAAGTTTGTCGATGCCCTTGTCAAAGTTTGTCGATGCCCTTGTCAAAGTTTCTTGACGCCCTTGTCAAAGTTTCTTGACGCCCTTGTCAAAGTTTGTTAACGCCCTTGTCAAATTTTGTCGATGCCCTTGTCATAGTTTGTTGACGCCCTTGTCAAAATTGTTGACGCCCTTGTCAAAGTTTGTTGACGCCCTTGTCAAAGTTTGTTGACGCCTTGTCAAAGTTTGTCGATGCCCTTGTCAAAGTTTGTCGATGCCCTTGTCAAAGTTTGTCGATGCCTTGTCAAAGTTTGTCGATGCCCTTGTCAAAGTTTGTCGATGCCCTTGTCAAAGTTTGTCGATGCTCTTGTCAAAGTCTGTCAATGCCATTGTCAAAGTTTGTTGACGCCCTTGTCAAAGTTTGTCGATGCCCTTGTCAAAGTTTGTCGACGCCCTTGTCAAAGTTGTCGATGCCTTTTCAAAGTTTGTCGACGCCCTTGTCAAAGTTTGTCGACGCCCTTGCCAAAGTTTGTAGACGACCTTGTCAAAGTTTGGTGACGCCCTTGTCAAAGTTTGTCGACGCCCTTGTCAAAGTTTGTCGACGCCCTTTTTAAAGTCTGTTGACGCCCTTGCCAAAGTTTGTTGACGCCCATGCCAAAGTTGGTTGACGCCCTTTTCAAAGTTTGTTGGCGCCCTTGTCAAAGTTTGTTGGCGCCCTTGTTAAAGTTTGTTGGCGCCTTGTCAAAGTTTGTTGGCGCCCTTGTCAAAGTTTTTTGGCGCCCTTGTCAAAGTTTGTCGATGCCCTTGTCAAAGTTGTCGATGCTCTTTTAAAGTTTGTTGGCACCCTTGTCAAAGTTTGTTGGCGCCCTTGTCAAAGTTTGTTGACGCCCTTTTCAAAGTTTGTTGGCGCACTTGTCAATGTTTGTTGGCGTCCTTGTCAAAGTTTGTTGGCGCCCTTGTCAAAGTTTGTTGGCGCCTTTGTCAAAGTTTGTTGATGCCCTTGTCAAAGTTTGTTGGCGCCCTTGTCAAAGTTTGTTGGCGCTCTTGTCAAAGTTTGTCGACGCCCTTGTCAAAGTTTGTTGATGCCCTTGTCAAAGTTTGTTGACGCCCTTGTCAAAGTTTGTTGACGCCCCTTGTCAAAGTTTGTTGACTACCTTGCGAAGGTTTGTCGACGCCCTTAACAAAGTTTGTCGACGCCATTAACAAAGTTTGTCGACGCCCTTAACAAAGTTTGTCGACGCCCTTGTCAAAGTTTGTCGACGCCCTTGCGAAGGTTTGTCGACGCCCTTAACAAAGTTTGTCGACGCCCTTGTCAAAGTTTGTCGACGCCCTTGCGAAGGTTTGTCGACGCCCTTGTCAAAGTTTGTTATCGCCCTTGCCAAAGTTTGTTGACACCCTTGTCAAAGTTTGTTGGAGCCCTTGTCAAGTTTGTTGACGCCATGTCATAGTTTTTGGACGCCCTTGTAAAAGTTTGTTGACGCCCTTGTCAAATTTTGTCGATGCCCTTGTCAAAGTTTGTCGATGCCCTTGTCAAAGTTTGCCGATGCCCTTGTCAAAGTTTGTCGATGCCCTTGTCAAAGTTTGTCGATGCCTTGTCAAAGTTTGTCGATGCCCTTGTCAAAGTTTGTCGATGCCCTTGTCAAAGTTTGTCGATGCCCTTGTCAAAGTTTGTTGACGCCTTGTCAAAGTTTGTCGATGCCCTTGTCAAAGTTTGTTGACGCCCTTGTCAAAGTTTGTTGACGCCCTTGTCAAATTTTGTCGATGCCCTTGTCAAAGTTTGTCGATGCCCTTGTCAAAGTTTGTCGATGCCCTTGTCAAAGTTTGTCGATGCCCTTGTCAAAATATCTTGACGCCCTTGTGAAAGTATGTTGACGCCCTTGTCAAAGTATGTTAACGCCCTTGTCAAAGTTTGTTGATGCCCTTGTCAAAGTTTGTTGACGCCCTTGTCAAAGTTTGTTGACGCCCTTGTCAAAGTTTGTTGACTACCTTGCGAAGGTTTGTCGACGCCCTTAACAAAGTTTGTCGACGCCATTAACAAAGTTTGTCGACGCCCTTAACAAAGTTTGTCGACGCCCTTGTCAAAGTTTGTTGACGCCCTTGCGAAGGTTTGTCGACGCCCTTAAAAAAGTTTGTCGACGCCCTTGTCAAAGTTTGTTGACGCCCTTGCGAAGGTTTGTCGACGCCCTTAACAAAGTTTGTCGACGCCCTTGTCAAAGTTTGTCGACGCCCTTGCGAAGGTTTGTCGACGCCCTTGTCAAAGTTTGTCGACGCCCTTGTCAAAGTTTGTCGACGCCCTTGCGAAGGTTTGTCGACGCCCTTAACAAAGTTTGTCGACGCCCTTGTCAAAGTTTGTCGACGCCCTTGCGAAGGTTTGTCGACGCCCTTGTCAAAGTTTGTTATCGCCCTTGCCAAAGTTTGTTGACACCCTTGTCAAAGTTTGTTGGAGCCCTTGTCAAAGTTTGTTGACGCCATGTCATAGTTTGTGGACGCCCTTGTAAAAGTTTGTTGACGCCCTTGTCAAATTTTGTCGATGCCCTTGTCAAAGTTTGTCGATGCCCTTGTCAAAGTTTGCCGATGCCCTTGTCAAAGTTTGTCGATGCCCTTGTCAAAGTTTGTCGATGCCCTTGTCAAAGTTTGTCGATGCCCTTGTCAAAGTTGTCGATGCCCTTGTCAAAGTTTGTCGATGCCCTTGTCAAAGTTTGTTGACGCCCTTGTCAAAGTTTGTCGATGCCCTTGTCAAAGTTTGTTGACGCCCTTGTCAAAGTTTGTTGACGCCCTTGTCAAATTTTGTCGATGCCCTTGTCAAAGTTTGTCGATGCCCTTGTCAAAGTTTGTCGATGCCCTTGTCAAAGTTTGTCGATGCCCTTGTCAAAATATCTTGACGCCCTTGTCAAAGTTTGTTGACGCCCTTGTCAAAGTTTGTTGACGCCCTTGTCAAAGTTTGTCGATGCCCTTGTCATAGTTTGTCGATGCCCTTGTCAAAGTTTGTCGATGCCCTTGTCATAGTTTGTCGATGCCTTGTCAAAGTTTGTCGATGCCCTTGTCAAAGTTTGTCGATGCCCTTGTCAAAGTTTCTTGACGCCCTTGTCAAAGTTTGTTGACGCCCTTGTCAAAGTTTGTTAACGCCCTTGTCAAATTTTGTCGATGCCCTTGTCATAGTTTGTTGACGCCCTTGTCAAAATTTGTTGACGCCCTTGTCAAAGTTTGTTGACGCCCTTGTCAAAGTTTGTTGACGCCTTGTCAAAGTTTGTCGATGCCCTTGTCAAAGTTTGTCGATGCCCTTGTCAAAGTTTGTCGATGCCCTTGTCAAAGTTTGTCGATGCCCTTGTCAAAGTTTGTCGATGCCCTTGTCAAAGTTTGTCGATGCTCTTGTCAAAGTCTGTCAATGCCATTGTCAAAGTTTGTTGACGCCCTTGTCAAAGTTTGTCGATGCCCTTGTCAAAGTTTGTCGACGCCCTTGTCAAAGTTTGTCGATGCCTTTTTCAAAGTTTGTCGACGCCCTTGTCAAAGTTTGTCGACGCCCTTGCCAAAGTTTGTAGACGACCTTGTCAAAGTTTGGTGACGCCCTTGTCAAAGTTTGTCGACGCCCTTGTCAAAGTTTGTCGACGCCCTTTTTAAAGTCTGTTGACGCCCTTGCCAAAGTTTGTTGACGCCCATGCCAAAGTTGGTTGACGCCCTTTTCAAAGTTTGTTGGCGCCCTTGTCAAAGTTTGTTGGCGCCCTGTTAAAGTTTGTTGGCGCCCTTGTCAAAGTTTGTTGGCGCCCTTGTCAAAGTTTTTTGGCGCCCTTGTCAAAGTTTGTCGATGCCCTTGTCAAAGTTTGTCGATGCTCTTTTTAAAGTTTGTTGGCACCCTTGTCAAAGTTTGTTGGCGCCCTTGTCAAAGTTTGTTGACGCCCTTTTCAAAGTTTGTTGGCGCACTTGTCAATGTTTGTTGGCGTCCTTGTCAAAGTTTGTTGGCGCCCTTGTCAAAGTTTGTTGGCGCCTTTGTCAAAGTTTGTTGATGCCCTTGTCAAAGTTTGTTGGCGCCCTTGTCAAAGTTTGTTGGCGCTCTTGTCAAAGTTTGTCGACGCCCTTGTCAAAGTTTGTTGACGCCCTTGTCAAAGTTTGTTGGCGCCCTTGTCAAAGTTAGTTGGCGCTCTTGCCAAAGTTTGTCGACGCCCTTAACAAAGTTTGTTGCCGCCCATAACAAAGTTTGTCGACGCCCTTGTCAAAGTTTGTTGACGCCCTTGCGAAGGTTTGTCGACGCCCTTAACAAAGTTTGTCGACGCCCTTGTCAAAGTTTGTTGACGCCATTGAGAAGGTTTGTCGACGCCCTTATCAAAGTTTGTTGACGCCATTGCGAAGGTTTGTCGACGCCCTTAACAAAGTTTGTCGACGCCCTTATCAAAGTTTGTTGACGCCCTTGCGAAGGTTTGTCGACGCCCTTAACAAAGTTTGTCGACGCCCTTGTCAAAGTTTGTTGACGCCCTTGCGAAGGTTTGTCGACGCCCTTAACAAAGTTTGTCGACGCCCTTATCAAAGTTTGTTGACGCCCTTGCGAAGGTTTGTCGACGCCCTTAACAAAGTTTGTTGACGCCCTTGCGAAGGTTTGTCGACGCCCTTAACAAAGTTTGTTGCCGCCCATAACAAAGTTTGTCGACGCCCTTGTCAAAGTTTGTTGACGCCCTTGCGAAGGTTTGTCGACGCCCTTAAAAAAGTTTGTTGACGCCCTTGTCAAAGTTTGTTGACGCCATTGAGAAGGTTTGTCGACGCCCTTAACAAAATTTGTCGACGCCCTTGTCAAAGTTTGTTGACGCCATTGCGAAGGTTTGTCGACGCCCTTAACAAAGTTTGTCGACGCCCTTAACAAAGTTTGTCGACGCCCTTAACAAAGTTTGTCGACGCCCTGTTAAAGTTTGTCGACGCCCTTAACAAAGTTTGTTGCCGCCCATAACAAAGTTTGTCGACGCCCTTGTCAAAGTTTGTTGACGCCCTTGCGAAGGTTTGTCGACGCCCTTAAAAAAGTTTGTCGACGCCCTTAAAAAAGTTTGTTGACGCCATTGAGAAGGTTTGTCGACGCCCTTAACAAAATTTGTCGACGCCCTTGTCAAAGTTTGTTGACGCCATTGCGAAGGTTTGTCGACGCCCTTAACAAAGTTTGTCGACGCCCT
Source organism: Megaustenia siamemsis (assembly GCA_032433765.1). NCBI lineage: Eukaryota > Metazoa > Mollusca > Gastropoda > Stylommatophora > Ariophantidae > Megaustenia > Megaustenia siamemsis. The sequence continues at coordinate 23,701,642 of JAVIAB010000159.1, forward strand.
TAACAAAGTTTGTCGACGCCCTTGTCAAAGTTTCTCTTTGCCCCCCTGTGCACACTTTGGGAACCTCTGGTCTATAGAACATCGTTTCTCGTTAATTGATGAAATGATCCAGCTTGTTCTTGTTTCCTCTCTATTTCCTTCGATCACTTGTCAATGCTGGTATTAGGAGGATGACGCGTCACAGCAGCAGGGCTGAGATCTGTCCCACAGCTGATGGCTTGCGCCAGGATCAGTGAACCAGAACCAACAAGACCCAACTCCACCTCTTCGCGGTGCCTCTAGTAACAGACTAACCTATCTAGTCTGGTCAAGCGAGTAGATATCGAGGAGGAAAGACAACCCGGTACTTAAAATAACATCCTGAAGTCGGATGTGTTGTGCCAAAAGGCGGAAATATCACAGTTTTACAGCAAAACACAAGGCAACGTATATACATGCCACTTAAAGTCCTTTTAAGGGCGGATGATGGAGAGGTGTATCCGTTTAGTCATCAGGCGAACGAAAGCAAGTATGCCTGCATTTCAGATCGCCTATAGTCCGTTATGAATTCACATAGTGTCCCATTCTTTTTTCTGTTTTTGTTTTTTGTTTGCCAGCTTTCACCTCTGACGAAGTCCCTGGAGACTAGGAACTGGATTTTTCGTGTTAATCCGTTTTACTCTGACAACCGTGTGCACAGGGGGTCCCTCGCCGCACAGGCAGATAACTTCGTTTCGAAGGTACTCGTATTTTAGTACGTCGATGAGTAAAGTGTCATTAATTTTCTAAGAAACTATTTGATGAATTGAAGTGAAATTTGGCAAGCAATTTTAGATTATTATCATCGTCATCATCATCATCATCATCATCATCATCCTCATCATCATCATCGAGTGCCGTCTCCGCATCGAAGGTTGGCTACCATGGAGCGCCATATCACTCTGTCTCTTGCTTTGATGGTGCGTATTGCCATAGGCTGACTTGTCCATCTTTTGATGTTACTCGTCCATGTTAGTCTTGGTCTGCCTCTGCCTCTTTTACCTGTATTTTCCCTTCCAATATTAATTTTATTAGGCTGCTGTGTCTTTTAACATGCCCCAAAAATTTCATTTGTCTTGTTCTAATTGTGTTTAGTAGTTCTCTTTTTATTTTTAGTTGTTTTAAAACTTCATCGTTTGTTTTCTTTTCTTTCCATCCAATTCTACCTATTCTTCTATAAATCCACATTTCAATGCTTCAATTCTCTGTTTTGTTTTCTCGTCTAATGTCCATGTTTCTGCACCATACAGGAATATTGAGAAGATGTAACATTTTGCTATTCTTAGTTTCAGCCCTGGTGTTTATTTGTTTTGATGTTAGTATGTTCTTCATGACATTACAATTATTTTTTGCCATTTGTATTCTTTTGTTTATTTCAGTTGTACATTTTCCATCACTGGTTATAGTATGTCCCAGGTAGTTGTAGTTCTGAACTGTCTCCAGGTCTATTCTTTCAACTTTGATATTTAATTGTAGGTCTTGACAATTTTCTTTCCTTATGATCATAGTATAGGGAGCCGCGATAGCTTAGTGGTTAGTGAACTGGACTACAAAGGACAAGGGGTAGGGTTCGATCCCAACCGACGGCTTCCGGGTTCACACAGCCTTAAATGGGTACCGGATTTTTTTTCTGGGAAAGTAAATCGGCACGGGCATAATACCGACCACATTACCCCAAAAATCATGTGCTGAAGTCTGTAAAATATAGGGTCACTAACACCATATTCCCTATACGCCACTTGGCATGACGGGTCACTAACACCATATTCCCTATACGTCACTTGGCGTGACGGGTCACTAACACCATATTCCCTATACGTCACTTGGCGTGACGGGTCACTAACACCATATTCCCTATACGCCACTTGGCGTGACGGGTCACTAACACCATATTCCCTATACGCCACTTGGCGTGACAGGGGTACTTAACTTTTACTTATTTTTATGATCATAGTATATCAAACAACAGCAGAGGCCAACAGAAGAGCAAAGGACCGTAAATTATATCTCCCCTCGACGCTGAAAGGCAAATTAGGAAGGAAAGAAGATGAAGAAGAACAACGCTTCTGACGGGATTTGAACTCGGGTCCTTCCTGCATAGACGGAGGTTGTAGACTATCCACCCCTCTCCTCCAAATTTCTTCATCTGAAACCACAAAATGGTTTCTTGGAACAAGACCGTCCATTCCAACTCTATCCGACCTTGGCACTAGATTCTTCACACGACCTTTGGAGACACAGTTCGCGCGAGGTCAGATTGTTTCTGTAAACATTGTGGCTTTAAAATAAACAATGAGTTCTGGTTTCTGGCAGATCCCGTAACGGCTAAATGGATCTTCGCATGTCGTAATTGTGAGAAAACTGGCGGGAAATGTGATGCTTGTGCCATTTATTATTATAATGACTCAGTTTGACTGGATCGTTGTTTAACGACTTGCGAGGGAATGTGTGCATATTTTACGACATTTTTGGGGATGAAGTGATATTTTACGACATCTTTTGAGCCGGAACAACATTTTTCGATATGTTAAGCACAGTTGTCTGTCGCTGATACTTTAGTTCATTTGTTCATTTGTAGCTTTACAAATACAAAGACACAGTACCTTTGTATCTATAACGATACAAATAAATATTTTATAGAAAAGTAAACAAATCAATATATGCCTGCTTCATAGACTACACCAAAGCTTTTGATAGAATACACCATGAGCAACTTATAGACTGCCTAAAAGAGATACATCTAGATGACATGGTCATACGTCTAATATATAATTTATACTGGGAGCAAACAGCAATAATAAAATATAACAAAGAGAACTCTACACCCATTGATATAAAAAGAGGAGTAAGATAGGGATGCATTCTATCACCAAGCTTGTTCAATCTATACACTGAGCAAATATTTTAAAACATCATAGAGATGCCAGGCCTACAAATTAATGGAAAGATAATCAATAACCTAAGATATGCTGACGATACTGTACTACTAGCAGAAAATCCTAAAGATCTACAACAATTACTTAATGAAATAAACACGACAAGCAAAAAATATGGACTAGATCTGAATATCAAAAAGACTAAAACTATGATCATAAACAAAGCAAATACTCAAAACCTACAAGTGGATATCAAAATAGAAGGAATAGACCTAGAGATAGTTCAGAACTACAACTACCTTGGACATACTATAACCAGTGATGGAACATGTACAAGTGAAATAAACAAAAGAATAGGAATGGCAAGAAGTAATTTTAATGTCATGAAAAGTATACTAACATCAAAACAAATAACACCAGAGCTAAAACTAAGAATAGCAAAATGTTACATCTTCTCAATATTCCTATATGATGAGGAAACATGGACATTAGAGAAGAAAACAGAACAGAGAATTGAAGCCTTTGAAATGTGGATTCATAGAAGAATAAGTAGAACTGGGTGGAAAGAAATGAAAACAAACGATGAAGTCTTAAAACAACTACAAATGAAAAGAGAACTACTAAATACAAATCAAACAAGACAAATGGGCCATGTTAAAAGACACAACAGCGTACTCAAAGTAATTCTGGAGGGGAAAACACAAGGTAAAAGAGACAGAGGCAGACCAAGACTAACATGGACGAGTAACATCAAAAGATAGACAAGTCAGCCTATGTCAACCTGCACCTTCAAAGCAAGAGACAGAGCGGAATGGCGCTCCGTGGTAGCCAACCTTCGATGCGGAGACGGCACTCGATGAAAATCTTTATAGAAAGATAAATACAAAGATATGCTTTTATTGTACATTCAACTTGTTTAAAAAAAAAATGACCTGTTGTGTAATATTGAGTTGGCTTCAGTAGCGTGCGGTCTATCCAGCGCCACCGTCTTCATTATATCTCTTCACCATTGGTATTTGACTGTTACTTTCCTATACGGTAATCTACAAGGCTCAGGGCATGTTAATAATTCATTATTCACCCTCATTCGATAGGGCTAGACATAGGATTTCACTATCCAGAGAGGGCTAGACATCAGATCTTACTTACTAGAGAGGGCTAGACATCGGATCTAACTAGAGAGGGCTAGACATCGGATCTAACTTACTAGAGAGGGCTAGACATCGGATCTAACTAGAGAGGGCTAGACATCCGATCTAACTAGAGAGGGCTAGACCTCGGATCTAACTATCCAGAGAGGGCTAGACATCGGATCTAACTTACTAGAGAGGTCTAGACATCGGATCTATCTAACTAGAGAGGTCTAGACATCCGATCTAACTAGAGAGGGCTAGACCTCGGATCTAACTATCCAGAGAGGGCTAGACATCGGATCTAACTAACTAGAGAGGTCTAGACATCGGATCTAACTAGAGAGGGCTAGACATCCGATCTAACTAGAGAGGTCTAGACATCCGATCTAACTAGAGAGGTCTAGACATCGGATCTATCTAACTAGAGAGGGCTAGACCTCGGATCTAACTAGAGAGGGCTAGACCTCGGATCTAACTATCCAGAGAGGGCTAGACATCGGATCTAACTAACTAGAGAGGGCTAGACATCGGATCTAACTATCCAGAGAGGGCTAGACATCAGATCTAAATATCCAGAGAGGGCTAGACATCGGATCTAACTATCCAGAGAGGGCTAGACATCGGATCTAACTAACTAGAGAGGGCTAGACATCGGATCTAACTATCCAGAGAGGGTTAGACATCGGATCTAACTAACAAGAGAGGGCTAGGCATCGGATCTAACTAACTAGAGAGGGCTAGACATCGGATCTAACTATCTAGAGAGGTTAGACATCGGATCTAACTAACAAGAGAGGGCTAGGCATCGGATCTAACTAACTAGAGAGGGCTAGACATCGGATCTAACTAACTAGAGATGGCTAGACATCGGATCTAACTAACTAGAGAGGGCTAGACATCGGATCTAACTAACTAGAGAGGGCTAGACATCGAATCTAACTAACTAGAGAGGGCTAGACATCGGATCTAACTAACTAGAGAGGGCTAGACATCAGATCTAACTAAATAGAGAGGGTTAGACATCGGATCTAACTAACCAGAAAGGGCTAAACATCGGATCTAACTAACTAGAGATGGCTAGACATCGGATCTAACTAACTAGAGATGGCTAGACATCGGATCTAACTAACTAAAGAGGGTTAGACATCGGATCTAACTAAATAGAGAGGGTTAAACATCAGATCTAACTAAATAGAGAGGGTTAGAAATCGGATTTAACTAACCAGAAAGGGCTAAACATCGGATCTAACTAACTAGAGAGGGCCAGACATCGGATCTAACTAACTAGAGAGGGCCAGACATCGGATCTAACTAACTAGAGAGGGCTAGACATCGGATCTAAATATCCAGAGAGGGCTAGACATCGGATCTAACTAACTAGAGAGGGCTGGACATCGGATCTAACTAACTAAAGAGGGTTAGACATCGGATCTAACTTAGTTAAGTCAGTCCTATTATATGGATGTGAAACATGGAGAACAACAACATTAACAATCATGAAGATACAGACTTTCATTAATGGTTGCTTACGCAGAATAAAAGGATGGAAATGGCAGGGTAAAATCACTAACATAAAATTATGGAAATGTCCCAGTCAAATACCAGTGGATAAAGAGATACAGCGAAGACGATGGCGCTGGGTAGGACACACACTACGGAAGCCAACTGAGAATATTACACAACAGGCCCTTTTTTGGAATCTCCAGGGGAAAAGACAAAGAGGAAGACCAAGAAATTCTTGGAGAAGACAGACAGAAGCAGAGATGAAGATGATGGGGATGATATGGAATGATCATAAAAGAATGGCAAGAAACAGAACGGCTTGGAAAGTGTTTGTTGAAGACCTATGCTCCACAGGGAGCTGAAAGGCAGAAGAAGAAGAAATGAAGTGTGTCAGATGCATGGCAGGGAACAGGGCGAGAGATAAGATCAGAAATGAAGAGTTAAGAAGACTGGGAACGGAACCAGTTATTGAATACATAAAGCGACAACAGATCAAGTGGTTCGAGCATGTGGTAGGACATCAAGAACGAAATCAAATACAACCAGTTACCAACAAACGATACGAGAACACCAGACCAAGAGGTCGGTCAAGAAAAAGGTAGAAAAATGGAATACTAGAAACACTCGGAGGTATAACAGCAGAAGAGGCCAACAGAAGAGCAAGAAACAGAAAACAATGAATTTAAATAATGGAAGGAATGACAGAATGAAAGAAGCAAGAAAGAAACTTATTCATTCTGCCTGTCCTGCTTTTATTCATTCCGTCTTTCCTTCTATAGTTTAAATTCATTCTTTCTTCCTATATTTATTTCATTCCTTCATTTTGCCCTAACATTCTTTCTTCCTATATTTATTTCATTCCTTCATTTTGCCCTAACATTCTTTCTTCCTATATTTATTTCATTCCTTCATTTTGCCCTAACATTCTTTCTTCCTATATTTATTTCATTCCTTCATTTTGCCCTAACATCCTTTCTTCCTATATTTATTTCATTCCTTCATTTTGCCCTAACATTCTTACTTCCTATATTTATTTCATTCCTTCATTTTGCCCTAACATTCTTTCTTCCTATATTTATTTCATTCCTTCATTTTGCTCTAACATTCTTACTTCCTATATTTATTTCATTCCTTCATTTTGCCCTAACATTCTTTCTTCCTATATTTATTTCATTCCTTCATTTTGCCCTAACATTCTTTCTTCCTATATTTATTTCATTCCTTCATTTTGCCCTAACATCCTTTCTTCCTATATTTATTTCATTCCTTCATTTTGCCCTGACATCCTTTCTTCCTATATTTATTTCATTCCCTTATTTTGCCCTAACATCCTTTCTTCCTATATTTATTTCATTCCTTCATTTTGCCCTGACATCCTTTCTTCCTATATTTATTTCATTCCCTTATTTTGCCCTAACATCCTTTCTTCCTATATTTATTTCATTCCTTCATTTTGCCGCAACATTCTTTCTTCCTATATTTATTTCATTCCTTCATTTTGCCCTAACATTCCTTCTACCTATCCTTCTCTCTTTCCATTGTTCTCGTCACAGCATGAACCCTCTTATTGTTAAGCCCAGTATCCTTGATTGGCGTCAACAATACAGTATTGGTTCCACATCACGCCTCGAGACTGGCTCTCAATTCAAAAACCCCGCAATTTGCGCGAAACCTGCGGTCTGGCAATGTATGAATGAAGAATTAACACACAGTTATCTCTCCCTGTAACCACAGTAACGAGGCCACGCCCCAGACATGTGGTGATAACTAGTCCCCGAGTTGTGTGGCCTCTAGCCGGCATGTCGCTCACACATTCCCTTATCGTTCTGTCTCTCTCTGCTTCTATTTCTGGGTGTTTCTCACTTTCTTGAAAACTTTCTTTCTCTCTCTATCTCTCTCTCTCTCTCTCTATCTCTCTCTCTCTCTCTCTCTCTGTCTACTCGTCTGTCAGTCTCTCTATCTATTCTATCCATCCACTAAACCGTCAGTCCATTTATCTATCTATTCATCCAACGACCTAAAAACAACCCATCCATCCATCCACCCACCCACCAATCCATTCATCCCTTAGTCTAATGTAATGTAATTTGCCTACCTACCTACATATCTACCTATCTACGTGTCTGTCTGTCTATTTAAATGCCTGCAATTATGTATGCATGTAACTGTGTTTGCATGTATGTAAATCTACCTACCTCCCTACCTACCTACCTACCTACCTACCTACCTACCTACCTACCTACCTACCTACCTACGTGTCTGTCTGTCTATTTAATTGCCTGCATATATGTATGTATGTAACTGTGTTTGCATGTATGTAAATCTACCTACCTACCTACGTGTCTGTCTGTCTATTTAATTGCCTGCATATATGTATGTATGTAACTGTGTTTGCATGTATGTAAATCTATCTACCTACCTACCTACCTACCCGCCCGTCAGTCCGTCCCTTCATCTACCTATCTATTCATCCATCCACCTGTCTGTTCCTCTGCCCGTCCGTTGCTATGGCATCATCATCATCGTGTGCCTTCTCCGCAACGAAGGTTGGCTACCATGGATCGCCATTATACTCTGTTTCTTGCTTTAATGGTGCAGGCTGTCATAGATTGACTTGTCCATCTTTTGATGTTACTCGCCCATGTTAGTCTTGGTCTGCCTCTGCCTCTTTTACCTTGTATTTTCCCTTCCAATATTAATTTTAGTAGGCTGTTGTGTCTTTTAAATTGACCCAAAAATTGCATTTGTCTTGTCTTAATTGTACTTAGTAGTTCTCTTATTATTTTCAGTTGTTTTAAAACTTCATCGTTTGTTATCTTTTGTTTCCATCCAATTCTACCTATTCTTCTATAAATCCACATTTCAAAGGCTTCAATTTTCTGTTCTGTTTTCTTGTCTAATGTCTCTTGTCGTCTGCCCGTCCCTTGCTATGTATCACATTCTATATCCATCCACCCGTCTGTTCGTCTGTCTATCACTTGCTATGTATCACATTCTATATCCATCCACCCGTCTGTTCGTCTGCCAGTCCCTTGCTATGTATCACATTCTATATCCATCCACCCGTCTGTTCGTCTGCCCGTCCCTTGCTATGTATCACATTCTATATCCATCCACCCTTCTGTTCGTCTGCCAGTCCCTTGCTATGTATCACATTCTACATCCATCCACCCGTCTATTCGTCTGCCAGTCCCTTGCTATGTATCACATTCTATATCCTTCCACCCGTCTGCCAGTCCCTTGCTATGTATCACATTCTACATCCTTCCACCCGTCTGCCCGACCCTTGCTATGTATCACATTCTACACACAACCCAGTTATTTCCAACGCCATTTAATCTAATTCGTCGATCTCCCAATTCCTCTTACATACCCTATCTCTCGATTTCTCTTACATACTCTATCTCACGATTCCTCTTACATACCCTATCTCTCGATTCCTCTTACATACCCTATCTCTCGATTCCTCTTACATACCCTATATCTCGATTCCTCTTACATACCCTATCTCCCAATTCCTCTTACATACCCTATCTCTCGATTTCTCTTACATACCCTATCTCTCGATTCCTCTTACATACAATATCTCCCAATTCCTCTTACATACCCTATCTCCCAATTCCTCTTACACACCCTATCTCTCCATTCCTCTTACATACCCTATCTCTCGATTCCTCTTACATACCCTATCTCTCAATTCCTCTTACACACCCTATCTCTCAATTCCTCTTACATACCCTATCTCTCAATTCCTCTTACATACCCTATCTCTCGATTCCTCTTACATACCCTATCTCTCAATTCCTCTTACACACCCTATCTCTCAATTCCTCTTACACACCCTATCTCTCAATTCCTCTTACATACCCTATCTCTCAATTCCTCTTACATACCCTATCTCTCAATTCCTCTTACATACCCTATCTCTCAATTCCTCTTACATACCCTATCTCTCAATTCCTCTTACATACCCTATCTCTCATTTCCTCTTACATACCCTATCTCTCAATTCCTCTTACATACCCTATCTCTCAATTCCTCTTACACACCCTATCTCTCAATTCCTCTTACATACCCTATCTCTCAATTCCTCTTACATACCCTATCTCTCAATTCCTCTTACATACCCTATCTCTCAATTCCTCTTACATACCCTATCTCTCAATTCCTCTTACACACCCTATCTCTCAATTCCTCTTACACACCCTATCTCTCGATTCCTCTTACACACCCTATCTCTCAATTCCTCTTACATACCCTATCTCTCAATTCCTCTTACATACCCTATCTCTCGATTCCTCTTACACACCCTATCTCTCAATTCCTCTTACATACCCTATCTCTCAATTCCTCTTACATACCCTATCTCTCAATTCCTCTTACACACCCTATCTCTCAATTCCTCTTACATACCCTATCTCTCAATTCCTCTTACATACCCTATCTCTCAATTCCTCTTACTTACCCTATCTCTCAATTCCTCTTACATACCCCCTCTCTGGATCTCTCTCTGTGTGTTGATCATTCCCCAGGTTCTCCTACTCGTGCCTCTCTGTTTCCTAACATTAATCATTACATAGGACCGTCATTGTCTCCTGCTTGTCTCTACCTCCTAACGGCTAAGTGAGCCTAGATGCGTTGTCTTGCAGTTTGTAGCAAGCTAGCAATTGACGTGAATGCCCAATATATTCGACTACATCACTTGATGATTTAGACTTTGCTGATGACTTAGCTCTCCTATCACACAGCCATCAACAGATGCAGGATAAAATGAGCATACTTGATGAGAAATCACAACAGCTAGGACTGAAGATTAATAGAGATAAGACCAACATTATGAGAATTAATGCAGTTGGCAATAACCAAATAAAATTAGGAGAAATACCTCTACTAGACGTACGATCTTACGCGTATATCTGGGCAGTAATATAGATAAAGAGGGAGGAACAGAAAGTGATACCAAAATAAGGATATCAAAAGCAAGAGGAGCTTTCATTGCACTGGGAAACATATGGAAGTCCAAAGAAATTAGGCTAAATACAAAATAAAAATTTTCAACTCCAATGTTAAGTCAGTCCTATTATATGGCTGTGAAACATGGAGAACACCAAAATTGACAATCACGAAGATACAGACTTTCATTAATGGATGCTTATGCAGAATAAAAGGGTGGAAATGGCAGGACAAAATCACTAACATAGAATTATGGAAATGTACCAGCCAAATACCAGTGGATAAAGAGATACAGCGAAGATGATGGTGCTGGATAGGACACACACTACGGAAGCCAACTGAGAGTATTACACAACAGGCCCTTTTTTGGAATCCCCAGGGGAAAAGACAAAGAGGAAGACCAAGGAATTCTTGGAGAAAATAGATAGAAGCAGAGATGAAGATGATGGGGAAGACATGGAATGATCTTAAAAGAATGGCAAGAAACAGAATGACTTTGAAAGTGTTTGTTGAAGACCTGTACTCCACAGGGAGCTAAAAAGGTAGAAGAGGAAGAATAAGCTATCCGACTTCAGCATTATATTTTATGGTCCTGGGGTTGCCTTCCCTCCCAATCCCCATTCTCTTGGTTTGACTAGCTAATCTGCTACCACAGACACCGCATGCAGGTGAAGTAGAGCCACGGTCAGCTCATGGTCGTTGACCCTTACACAAGCTGTCAGCTATGAGTTGTATACCACTTTTAACATGAGACCTTCCTGGCGTATTAGACGCGACATATTCAATCTACGTAATAACGAGACCACCCGTTAGGGACTTAACGGAAAGTAAACAGTAGAACGTCTATTAAATATAGTGACTTCTGGTAGATAAAGAGTATCAAGAGCATATATATTCACAGCGATAACGTTACACACAACTACAACAAGTCTGAAAGAATCTCTGTCTCTACAGAGATCTTCCACAGAACGTTACACACAACCACAACATGTCTGAAAGAATCTCTGTCTCTACAGAGATCTTCCACAGAATGTTACACACAACCACAGCAAGTCTGAGAGAGTCTCTGTCTCTACAGAGATCTTCCACAGAACGTTACACACAACCACAGCAAGTCTGAAAGAATCTCTGTCTCTACAGAGCTCTTCCACAGAATGTTACACACAACCACAGCATGTCTGAAAGAATCTCTGTCTCTACAGAGATCTTCCACAGAACGTTACACACAACCACAGCAAGTCAGAAAGAATCTCTGTCTCTACAGAGATATTCCACGGACTGTTACACACAACCACAGCAAGTTAGAAAGAATCTCTGTCTCTACAGAGATCTTCCACATAACGTTACACACAACCATAGCAAGTCTGAGAGAATCTATGTCTCTACACTACAGAGATCTTCCACATAACGTTACACACAACCACAGCAAGTCAGAAAGAATCTCTGTCTCTACAGAGATCTTCCACAGAACGTTACACACAACCACAGCAAGTCAGAAAGAATCTCTGTCTCTACAGAGATCTTCCACATAACGTTATACACAACCACAGCAAGTCTGAGAGAATCTCTGTCTCTACAGAGCTCTTCCACAGAATGTTACACACAACCACAGCAAGTCTGAAAGAATCTATGTCTCTACAGAGATCTTCCACAGAATGTTACACACAACCACAGCATGTCTGAAAGAATCTTTCTCTCTAGGAGCCAGTGGTGGGGAGTGTAAACACTCTAAGGTATAATGACAGCTTTACAAGGAAGGAACACAACACAATACTGATGTTTCGGCCTGTGGCCTTCTTCAGAGTACAAGACAACGATAACAAACGGTGAAGCACAATTATCTATAACTACATGTTAGATGGTCAGATGAATGGAGAGGTGGACAGAAAAGAAGAAAGTAGGTCTCTTCTCTCTAGCCAGATCTTCCACAGAATGCTACATACAACCACAGCCCGTCTGAAAGAATGTCGGTATCTGGCAAGATCTCCCACAGCCCACGCGAAAGCCTCTCTGTCTCTAGCCAGATCTCCTACAGCCCATATGAAAGACTCTGTTTCTAGCCAGATCTCCCACAGCCCATCTGAAAAACTCTCTGTCTCTAGCCAGATCTCCCACAGCCCACGTGAAAGCCTCTCTGTCTCTAGCCAGATCTCCCACAGCCCATCTGAAAAACTCTCTGTCTCTAGCCAGATCTCCCACAGCCCACGTGAAAGCCTCTCTGTCTCTAGCCAGATCTCCCACAGCCCATATGAAAGCCTCTCTGCCTCTAGCCAGATCTCCCACAGCCCACGTGAAAGCCTCTCTGTCTCTAGCCAGATCTCCCCCAGCCCACGTGAAAGCCTCTCTGTCTCTAGCCAGATCTCCCACGGCCCATATGAACGACTCTCTGTCTCTAGCCAGATCTCCCACAGCCCCCGTGAAAGGCTCTCTGTCTCTAGCCAGATCTCCCACAGCCCACGTGAAAGGCTCTCTGTCTCTAGCCAGATCTCCCACAGCCCACGTGAAAGCCTCTCTGTCTCTAGCCAGATCTCCCACAGCCCACGTGAAAGCCTCTCTGTCTTTAGCCAGATCTCCCACAGCCCACGTGAAAGCCTCTCTGTCTCTAGCCAGATCTCCCACAGCCCACTAAAGCAGAAATATTTGCTACTTTCGGCCGGCTAATTCAGTCACGTGGTGTGAAAAGATTAAAATAAATTATTTAGTTTTTCCGTGGGCAGCTGAATTCTGGCCTACAGTTTTTGCCTCTCAGCCGCCAAGCGTTCTTTAACGTGCGCATAGAGCACACGAATCTTCCGGGTTTTTTTCGCCTTAATTCGAGAGGGTTAGACGTGGGATCTCACTAACTAGAGACTAGGGGAAAGTAAAGCCAGAAAGAAGCCATAGAGTCAGATAGAAGAAATCCCTACTAGCGGGAGATACAGCCAGAAAGAAGCCATAGAGTCAGATAGAAGAAATCCCTACTAGCGGGAGATACAGCCAGAAAGAAGCCATAGATTCAGATCGAAGAAATCCCTACTAGCGGGAGGTACAGCCAGAAAGAAGCCATAGATTCAGATAGAAGAAATCCCTACTAGCGGGAGATACAGCCAGAAAGAAGCCATAGATTCAGATAGAAGAAATCCCTACTAGCGGGAGATACAGCCAGTAAGAAGCCATAGATTCAGATCGAAGAAATCCCTACTAGCGGGAGGTACAGCCAGAAAGAAGCCATAGATTCAGATCGAAGAAATCCCTACTAGCAGGAGGTACAGCCAGAAAGAAGCCATAGATTCAGATCGAAGAAATCCCTACTAGCGGGAGGTACAGCCAGAAAGAAGCCATAGAGTCAGATAGAAGAAATCCCTACTAGCGGGAGGTACAGCCAGAAAGAAACCATAGATTCAGATCGAAGAAATCCCTACTAGCGGGAGGTACAGCCAGAAAGAAGCCATAGAGTCAGATAGAAGAAATCCCTACTAGCGGGAGGTACAGCCAGAAAGAAACCACAGATTCAGATCGAAGAAATCCCTACTAGCGGGAGGTACAGCCAGAAAGAAGCCATAGAGTCAGATAGAAGAAATCCCTACTAGCGGGATTTGAACAGGAGGCCTTCTTGTACAGGGACCGACGTTTCATCTCATCACCATCCACTCCGTTGCAACTCATCATCATTGAGTGCCGTCTCCGCATTGAAGGTTGGTTACCATGGAGCGTCATTCCGTTCTGTCCCTTATTTTGATGGTGCAGTTTGTCATAGGCTGACTTGTCCATCTTTTGATGGTGCAGTTTGTCATAGGCTGACTTGTCCATCTTTTGATGTTACTCGCCCATGATAGTCTTGGTCTGCCTCTCTTTCACCTTGTGTTTTCCCTTCCAATATTCCTTTTAGTAGGCTGTTGTGTCTTTTAACGTGCCCTAAAAAAAATTATTTGTCATCCTGTGTGTTACCGGGGCCTCATTATGAGGGAATTAAAGAATAGTGACACTGTGACCTTCCAGGCATGTCATAAGAGGCGACTAAGGAGATTGATCGATGGCTTGACAAGCTGTCATTGTAAAAAAGTATTGTTATGGAAACAGAGCCATATATTTTAGAGTAGTTATCGCTGCAATATGTGAAACTTTGGCACGCAAGGTTTCTGTTTTGAAATTGTGGTTCTGCCCTATGTGCCGTCTTCGGCTCGAAAGGATAATAGATAGATAGATAATCATAGGAGTAAGAGGTATGTTTACAGCACTCAGAAAAAATGACAAATACACAACAACAGAAAAAAAAAAAAAAGAACAACATATGGTCCGAAGCAGGATCGAACCCGTACTCCTTGGCACTGCGCCTTGCCACGAGAAGCCGAACGCTAGGGAACACTGCCACTCAGTTAACGAAAAAAAAATTAGCTATCGCGGACGATGTCTTTCACGCCGGTGTTCTCGTGACTATAGCATAGGGTTACGATCACAGCTCGGGAATAAATTGTGTTTCTGTACTGTGGATGTCTTGTTTGAATTGTATTTAGTAGTTCTCTTTTATTTTTAGTTGTTTTAAGACTTCATCGTTAGTTTTCTTTTCCTTCCATCCAATTCTACATATTTTCCTATAAATCCACATTTCAAAGGCTTCAATTTTCTGTTCTGTTGTCTTCTCTATTGTCCATATTTCTGCACCATATAGGAATGTTGAGAAGATATAACATTTTGCTATTCTTAGTTTTAGCCCTGGTGTTATTAGTTTTGATGTTAGTATGATCTTCATGACATTAAAATTACTTTTTGCCATTCCTATTCTTTTGTTTATTTCAGTTGTACATTTTCCATCACTGGTTATAGTATGTCCAATGTAGTTGTAGAGCAGCCTTACCATATAGAAGACAGTCACACAAATATTAGCGTTTTTGTTGCAGGCACTACTAAGTAAAAAAAAAATATAAAACAACACAAAAAGAGCCTCGTCAAGTGGCGTATAGGGAATATGGTGTTAATGACCTTACATTTTTTTTAAGACCTTCATCATCATCATGTGCCATACTGGTCGGCGTGGGCGATCATATGGTTGGCGTAGGCGATCATATGGTTGGTGTAGGCGATCATATGGTTAGTGTAGGCGATCATATGGTTGGTGTAGGCGATCATATGGTTGGTGTAGGCGATCATATGGTTGGTGTAGGGATCATATGGTTGGTGTAGGCGATCATATGGTTGGCGTAGGCGATCATATGGTTGGTGTAGGCGATCATATGGTTGGCGTAGGCGATCATATGGTTAGTGTAGGCGATCATATGGTTGGTGTAGGCGATCATATGGTTGGTGGTAGGCGATCATATGGTTGGTGTAGGCGATCATATATGTTGGCGTAGGGATCATATGGTTGACGTAGGGATCATATGGTTGGCGTAGGGATCATATGGTTGGCGTAGGGATCATATGGTTGGCGTAGGGATCATATGGTTGGCGTAGGGATCATATGGTTGGCGTAGGCGATCATATGGTTGGCGTAGGGATCATATGGTTGGCGTAGGGATCATATGGTTGGCGTAGGGATCATATGGTTGGCGTAGGGATCATATGGTTGGCGTAGGCGATCATATGGTTGGCGTAGGGATCATATGGTTGGCGTAGGGATCATATGGTTGGCGTAGGGATCATATGGTTGGCGTAGGGATCATATGGTTGGCGTAGGGATCATATGGTTGGCGTAGGGATCATATGGTTGGCGTAGGGATCATATGGTTGGCGTAGGGATCATATGGTTGGCGTAGGCGATCATATGGTTGATGTAGGCGATCATATGGTTGGCGTAGGGATCATATGGTTGGCGTAGGCGATCATATGGTTGGTGTAGGCGATCATATGGTTGGTGTAGGCGATCATATGGTTGGCGTAGGCGATCATATGGTTGGTGTAGGCGATCATATGGTTGGCGTAGGCGATATGGTTGGTGTAGGCGATCATATGGTTGGCGTAGGGATCATATGGTTGGCGTAGGCGATCATATGGTTGGCGTAGGCGATCATATGGTTGGTGTAGGCGATCATATGGTTGGTGTAGGCGATCATATGGTTGGTGTAGGCGATCATATGGTTGGCGTAGAGATCATATGGTTGGCGTAGGGATCATATGGTTGGCGTAGGCGATCATATGGTTGGCGTAGGCGGTCTAATGTAACTCGCAACTAAGAGACTTAACTTGTACACATAATCCCATCCAATTTTAGTTAGTTGAGTGGCAGTGTTCCCTAGCGTTTGTATTTTCGTGGCAAGGCGCTGTGCCACTGAGTACGGGTTCGATCCTGCTTTGGTTCATATTTTTTTTTTCTGTTGATTATTTGCCATTTTTTTTTCCCGAGTGCTGTAAACATACCTCTTCCTCTGAATTGATTCGCTGATCATCGTCTCGGAAGTTTCCCTCTATAATAATATTCATTTATTATTATTTACCAGAACTACAACTACCTGTGACATACTATAACCAGTGATGGAAAATGCAAAACTGAAATAATCAAAAGAATAGGTATTGTAAAAGTAATTTTAATGCCATGAAAAATATACTAACAACAAAACAAATATCAGTAGGGCTGAAACTAAGAATGGCAAAATGTTACATCTTCTCAATATTCCTGTATGGTGCAGAAACATGGACATTAGACAAAAAAACAGAACAGAAAATTGAAGCCTTTGAAATGTGGATTTATAGAAGAATAGGTAGAATTGGATGGAAACAAAAGATAACAAACGATGAAGTTTTAAAACAACTGAAAATAAAAAGAGACTGCTGAATACAATTAAGACAAGACAAATGAAATTTTTGGGGCATGTTAAAAGACACAACAGCCTACTAAAAGTAATATTGGAAGGAAAAATACAAGGTAAAAGAGGCAGAGGCAGACCAAGACCAACATGGACGAATAACATCAAAAGATGGAGATGGACAAGTCAATCTATGACAGCCTGCACCATCAAAGCAAGAAACAGAGTAGAATGGCGATCCATGGTAGCCAACCTTCGTTGCGGAGAAGGCACACGATGATGATGATTATTATTTGTCTCCTTACATAATCCCACAAACACACGAAAGGTTAGCAGCATCTAGTGTCACTGTCTGAATCATTCAAAGCAATGACGATAAATCGGTTGCGCTAACTACCCTTGTAAACGCCGTCCTACACACTGCGTCATGACAACAACAGCACAAGTTGCAATTTGGTAATGTCATGACGTCATCGCACTCTATATAAATACCCAAGAAGAGATCTGGTCCGGGGCGCACACAATTCAAGGCTATCTGAGAGCCTCAACAGCCGCATGAGTTGTCAATAGCTGAGCTCAGCAACTATTATCAGTCCCTGCAGGATATTTGCTCTTCAAAGTTCACACCATGAATATGTGAGGAAACGAAACGCCCATGGACTAAACAGAGTCAACGTAACACGTTAGATCGGCAGGGGCGTAGCGTATATCATTATGAAGTGGGCTGCCATCCTATTCTTCTTCTTCATTTGTCCTTCTTTATTTGCATACAGCGTCGAGGGAAGATATAGTTTGCGGTCATTAACTCCCCTGTTGTAATGTTCCACAGTGTCGTTAATAATTCATCATCTCCTTCTTCTTCTTCCTTTTTTCTCCTTCTTCTGCACTTGGCTAAGAGTCCATGGAAGATATTGTTTTCAGTTTTTCTGTTATTTTGTTGGCTTATCCTGGTGTTATGTTTCCTCATCATTATCATAATCATAATCAACATCATAATCATCAACATAATCATCATCATCATCATCGTTAGGTCGCATGTACTTTGCAGAACGTTGCATTCACCACATCCCATCTGAAAGAATCTATCTCTAGCCAGATCTCCCACCATTTACCACAGCCCATCTGAAAGAATCTATCTCTAGCCAGATCTCCCACCATTTACCACAGCCCATCTGAAAGAATCTATCTCTAGCCAGATCTCCCACCATTCACCACATCCCATCTGAAAGAATCTATCTCTAGCCAGATCTCCCACCATTTACCACAGCCCATCTGAAAGAATCTATCTCTAGCCAGATCTCCCACCATTTACCACATCCCATCTGAAAGAATCTATCTCTAGCCAGATCTCCCACCATTTACCACAGCCCATCTGAAAGAATCTATCTCTAGCCAGATCTCCCACCATTCACCACATCCCATCTGAAAGAATCTATCTCTAGCCAGATCTCCCACCATTTACCACATCCCATCTGAAAGAATCTATCTCTAGCCAGATCTCCCACCATTTACCACAGCCCATCTGAAAGAATCTATCTCTAGCCAGATCTCCCACCATTTACCACAGCCCATCTGAAAGAATCTGTCTCTAGCCAGATCTCCCACAGAACGTTACATTTAGCACATCCCATCTGAAAGAATCTTTCTCTAGCCAGATCTCCCACTTCTTCTGCTGCCGCCATGACCAAGCTCTCCTAGATGTCTTGAAACCACCTTCTTCTTGGTCTGTCCCTGATGCGTTGTCCTAGAACATTTGTTATGTTTCCAAGTGTTTCTAACATTCCATCAATCCATCTTTTTCGTGATTAGCCCTTACATTTGATGTTCTCGTAGCGTTTATTGAAGGCTCATTGTGTTTTGGTCTTTCTGTCATATCACGTGGTCACATCACGTGGCCAAACAATTTTGCAATATTCCACCGATCAATCTATTTACATAGCCGACCTTCTGATCTAGCGTTCCCATCAAGTTTGTTGATGGCTTGGCGTGTTGTATTTTATCATTTCTGCCTTATTAAGTAAGGAACTCAAGCCTGACGACCTCGGGTCGTCACTGTAGAGTCGTTGGCCCAATAGGTGATCAGAACTTTGCCTCAAACTCTTTCCGTCCTATTTTCACAAAAGGCTAAGATGACTAAGGCAAGGGTCTCCGTGCTCCTTATAATGATGGGTCTTCTTCATCTACCTTTCAACTTCATGTGGAGCATAGGTCTCCAACAAGGACTTCTGGCTCTCTGTGGAGTATAGGTCTTCAACAAACAGTTCTGGCTCTCCGTGGAGCAAAAGTCTTCAACGATACGTCTGGCTCCATGAGGAGCATAGGTCTTCAACAAACACTTCTGGCTCTCTGTGGAGCAAAGGTCTTCAATGATAAGTCTGGCTCCATAAGGAGCATAGGTCTTCAACAAACAGTTCTGGCTCTCCGTGGAGCAAAAGTCTTCAACGATACGTCTGGCTCCATGAGGAGCAAAGGTCTTCAACAAACAGTTCTGGCTCTCTGTGGAGCAAAGGTCTTCAATGATAAGTCTGGCTCCATAAGGAGCATAGGTCTTCAACAAACACTTCTGGCTCTCTGTGGAGCAAAGGTCTTCAACGATACGTCTGGCTCCATGAGGAGCATAGGTCTTCAATAAACACTTCTGGCTCTCTGTGGAGCAAAGGTCTTCAATGATAAGTCTGGCTCCATAAGGAGCATAGGTCTTCAACAAACACTTCTGGCTCTCTGTGGAGCAAAGGTCTTCAACGATACGTCTGGCTCCATGAGGAGCATAGGTCTTCAATAAACACTTCTGGCTCTCTGTGGAGCAAAGGTCTTCAATGATAAGTCTGGCTCAATGAGGAGCATAGGTCTTCAACAAACACTTCTGGTTCTCTGTGGATCATAGATCTTCAACAAACACTTCTGGTTCTCTATGGATCATAGATCTTCAACAAATACTTCTGGTTCTCTATGGAGCATAGATCTTCAAGAAACACTTCTGGTTCTCTATGGAGCATAGATCTTCAAGAAACACTTCTGGTTCTCTATGGTGCATAGATCTTCAACAAACACTTCTGGCTCTCTATGGATCATAGGTCTTCAACAAACACTTCTGGTTCTCTGTGGAGCATAGGTCTTCAACAAACACTTCTGGCTCTCTGTGGATCATAGGTCTTCAACAAATACTTCTGGCTCTCTGTGGATCATAGGTTTTCAACAAACACTTCTGGCTCTCTGTGGATCATAGGTCTTCAACAAATACTTCTGGCTCTCTGTGGATCATAGGTTTTCAACAAAAACTTCTGGCTCTCTGTGGAGCATAGGTCTTCAACAAACACTTTTGGCTCCCTGAGGACAATAGGACCTCGACAAAAACTTTTCGCTCCCTGTGGAGTATAGGTCTTCAAAAACACTCTCCAAGCCGTTAGTTTTTTTCATCTTATTTTCTTGTTACACTACAGGAGAGCCAGTACCGCGACCTTCTCTTCTCAGTCGCTTCTTACGAACATGCATGGTAGGGTAAGCGTCACAAATCTTTACTCCCCCATTCGGGCCTCGGCCGCGCACGGGCATGTGTTAGGGTCGATAGAAGAACCTATGAAGACTTAATATTACAGAACCTCTAGGTAGGTTTATCGAACCTTCCCAATAGTGGTGTGAGTCCACTGATGTAGATGACCTAGTATTACATAATCTCAAGGACCAATTTGCCCAGCAGAATCTCTAAACAGGACAAGGACCAATTTGCCCGGCAGAATCTTTAGACAGGACAAGGACGAATTTGCCCAGCAGAATCTCTAAACAGGACAAGGACCAATTTGCCCAGCAGAATCTCTAGGCAGGACAAGGACCAATTTGCCCAGCAGAATCTCTAGGCAGGACAAGGACCAATTTGCCCAGCAGAATCTCTAGGCAGGACAAGGACGAATTAGCAGAAGCTCTAGGCAGGACAAGGACCAATTTGCCCAGCAGAATCCCTAGACAGGACAAGGACGAATTTCCCCAGCAGAACCACTAGGCAGGACAAGGACCAATTTCCCCAGCAGAACCACTAGCCAGGACAAGGACCAATTTGTCCTGCAGAATCTCTAGGCAGGACAAGGACCAATTTCCCCAGCAGAGCCACTAGCCAGGACAAGGACCAATTTGTCCTGCAGAATCTCTAGGCAGGACAAGGACCAATTTCCCCAGCAGAACCACTAGGCAGGACAAGGACCAATTTGCCCAGCAGAACCACTAGCCAGGACAAGGACTAATTTCCCCAGCAGAACCACTAGCCAGGACAAGGACCAATTTGTCCTGCAGAATCTCTAGGCAGGACAAGGACCAATTTCCCCAGCAGAGCCACTAGGCAGGACAAGGACCAATTTCCCCAGCAGAATCCAACCACTCCTCTGTTTAGCGTTCACCCGTACAGTGGGCGTCAATGCGTTGTGTCGCTAATTAATGAAAAGCAGCGATATCAGCGCTTTTCGGCCCGACACATCCGTCTTTGTCATGGTTAGATATGTTTAACAATTTTTACCCGGACAACCACCATTTTAAGCATACTTTTTTCGCTTTTAAACTGCCTAGGGTTTTTTAACGTGCGCAAGTGCACACGGGACCTCTGTTTTTCGCCGCTCTTTTTTAGATGCTAGATATCGGATCTCACAACCCATGGGCCCCCGGAGGTTAAACCCGTAAAGAAACCAAAGGTTCGATTTTTCTTAAAATTCTCACTGGCTGTGGTGGGGAACGAACCCAAAACCTCCTTGTCTAAAGGCCGACGGTTTACCTCTTAACCACCCAATCTCCAAACCGGAAATGACTGTAAAATTTTTGTTGCTGCCCTATAAGTAAATTGAGTGTAAAATTAATATTTCTTTTTCTTTTTTTTTTCGTTCGCCAGCTTTTACCTCTGACGAAGTCCCTAGAGACTAGGAACTGAATTTTGCGTGTTAATCCATTTTTTTCCCTAGCAGCCGTGTGCACAGGGGTCCCTCGCCGTACAGGCAGATAACTCCGACTTCGGAGGTACTCATATTTTTTCCGTCGATGAGTAATTGTCGTTTCAAGCAGGGCCTCGCTGCTGAGACTAGGGGTGGTTGCCGCAGAGAGAAATCATAAATACAAATCCCAACTGGTACAGCCGGGATTTGAACCCACAACCTCCCTGCCTCGAGGCCGGCGTCCTGCCTCAAGACCAACCAGTTCCCTAAAATGAATATAAACGGAATGAAACGATGAACCCCTTAATCCCTCCCGCACATCTCGCGGCTACGCCACTGCCTCTGACGTGAAACACACCTGGCTGCGCACCGACGCACACTTGAAGGGTCTGTACGAGTTTGTACGTGGGCTCTCAATAGCGCCTCGAGTCTTGGACAAAGCGCAGACATGAACAGAAGAAAGAAAGAAAATATTTGCAAATATGCAGGTACGAGGTGTCTACAAGTCTGCTCTGTACATGCAGTCACATATCAACACGTCATCGGACTAGTGATTTTCTTCTACAGCCGGCACTCTGCTTTATACCTTTCACGTTGTGTGTATTTTGGGGAATCCTTACCTCTACTTCATGACAGTTGGGAATAAAAAAGAATAGACATTGTACAGGTGAATGTAGCAGCGGTCATCATCATCATCGTCATCATCATCGTCATCATCATCATCATCGTCGTCATCATCATCATCATCATCATCATCATCATTATCATTACCATCATCATCATCATCATCATCATCATTATCATTACCATCATCATCATCATCATTATCATTACCATCATCATCGTTATCATTATCATCATCGTCATCATCATCATCGTCGTCATCATCATCATCATCATCATCGTCGTCATCATCATCATCATCATCATCATCGTCATCATCATCATCATCGTCATCATCATCATCATCGTCATCATCATCATCATCGTCATCATCATCATCATCATCATCGTCATCATCATCATCATTACCATCATCATCATTATCATTATCATCATCATCATCATCATCGTCATCGTCATCATCATCATCATTATCATTACCATCATCATCATTATCATTATCATCATCGTCATCATCATCACCATCATCATTATCATTATCACCATCATCATCATTATCATTATCACCATCATCATCATTATCATTATCACCATCATCATCATTATCATCATTATCATCATCATCGTCGTCATCGTCATCACCATCATCATCATCCCTTGCCATCTCCGTAACGAAGGTTGGCTACCATGGAGCGCCTTTCTGCTCTGTCTCTTGCTTTGATGGTGCAGGTTGTCATAGGCTGATTTGTCCACCTTTTGATGTTACTCGTCCATGTTAGTCTTTGCCTGCCTCTGCCTCTATTACCCTGTGTTTTCCCTTCCAATATTACTATTATTAGACTGTTGTGTCTTTTAACATGTCCCAAAAATCTCATTTGTCTTGTTCTAATTGTGTTTAGTAGTTCTCTTTTAATTTTTAGTTGTTTTAAAACTTCATCGTTTGTTTTCTTTTCTTTCCATCCAATTCTACCTATTCTTCTATATATCCACATTTCAATGGCTGCAATTCTCTGTTCTGTTTTGTTGTCTAATGTCCATGTTTCTGCACCATACAGGAATATTGAGAAAATATAACAATTTGCTATTCTTAGTTTTAGCCCTGGTGTTATTTGTTTTGATGTTAGTATGTTCTTCATGGCATTAAAATTACTTTTTGCCATTCCTATTCTTTTGTTTATTTCAGTTGTACATTTTCCATCACTGGTTATAGTATGTCCAAGTTACTTGTGTAGCAGTTTTACTATATAGAAGACAGTCACAAAAATATTAGCGTTTTTTGTGGCAAAACACGTTCCTTAGTTAAAAAAAAAAAAAAACACGTAAAGAACCTCGTAATGTGGCGTATAGAGAATAAGGTGGTAGTGACCTTAATTTTTTTTTTAAGACATTCGTCATCATCATGTGCTATACTTGTTGGAGTAGGTGATCATGTCTTTCCACATTCTTCTATCTACAGTGCATCGTATCAGTTCTGTGGTTGACCGCTTTTTTATGCCATGACACCAAGCTGTCTAGTATTTTCTCTCTGTGTCGTCCGCGATCTCTCTTTCCTTTTATTTTGCCAGTTGTAACCAAGTATTCCAACTTTCCTCTTCTCATGATGTGCCCGAAAAATGTTGATTGTCTCTTTCTGATGTTTCGAAGGAGCTCCCTTTTTGTGTTGGCCTCTTTGAGAATTTCCTCGTTGGTCTTTTTAGCTGTCCAGGAAACTTTTAACATTGGTGAACTTCCGGTATATGGTGGATAGGCGGCAGGAACCATTGAAGGCTATGCATGAAACGTGTTCCATGTTGCAGTTTTCTCATATTCCAAGTCCGGCTTGTTGCAGGAGCTACTGAGTTAAGTGCTCTGTGCACACCGTGAGCTGTGTGTCTCATCCGTTTTGATCATGTTTCGATATTTCAATTGTTTACGATGAATGATGATATCGTATGATAGGGAACAGTTGACTGTGTTCACTTTCTGCGCGGTTTCGTTTTATGTCTTTTGGCGTGTGCTGAGACTGCTACGATGGGGACTACAATTACCTTTCTTTGTGTGGGAGATGAGATATTAATTGGGATGATTACGCTGGCACGGGCGGTTGAGCAATTATGGATTTTAATTCGTTTGCAGTGATACCGGGGCCTTCCATAACCAAATAACCAAATAACTGTCAACATTCTTCTGAGAAATCCCATCTCTGTGGCCTCTAATCTTCTTTTCATTTATTTGTTTACTGTCTATGATTCGCTTCCATATGTCAGAATTGGTTCTATATAGCACCGATGAACTCTCATTCTCCCTTATATTGACATAGATTTGTTGCATTAGAAGTTTTTTTCATTTACTGCAATGCTATTTTGGCCTGAGCTATTCTGTTACTTATTTCTGTGATGCATCTTCTGATATTATAGACAGTCGGTACATGATTTTTTTTATTTTTTTTGGGGGGGGGGAGAGGGGGGCGCGTAGGAGGGGTAGGGGGTGATGTGGTCAGTAGTACGCACGTGTCGTTTTTATTTCCCAGAAATAAGTGTCTGGTACCCATTTTTGGCTGAGTGAACCTAGAAGAAGGCCATCAGGATCAAACCCGACCTGTAGTCCTTTGTAGTTTCGTTCACTAACCACTGAGCTATCGCGGCTCTCTGAAAGTAAAGAGCCCCGTCACGCCAAGTGGTGTTGAGGGAATATGGTGTTAGTGACCAGACCTTCTACAGACCTTCGGCACTTGAGTTTTGGGGTAATGTGGTCGGTAATACGGCACTCGTCAATATTACAAGTTAATTTGCTTTCTTTCTTTCTTTCTTTCTTTCTTTCTTTCTTTCTTTCTTTCTTTCTTTCTTTCTTTCTTTCTTTCTTTCTTTCTATCTTTCTTTCTTTCTTTCCTTCCTTCCTTCTTTCTTTCTTTCTTTCTTTCTTTCATGCTGTTCTTTTTTCTTAAATTTCATTCTTCTTTCTTTCTTTCTTGATGTACTATTTTTCCTAAATTCCTTTCCTTTCTTTATTTCCTCCTTTCTTTCTTCTTTTTCTTGCCGTCTTTTTTCCTAAATTTCTTTCTTTCTTTCTTGCTGTTTTTTTTTCTAAATTTCTTTCTTTCTTTCTTTATGTATTATAATTTCTCACTTAAATTTTGAGTGAGGGCGTGGGGTCGAGCTAGAGTCACGGCGTCCCTCTCTCAACAGTAATTCCCACAACAGTAATGTCCCACAACAGTAATGTCACACAACAGTAATGTCCCACAACAGTAATGTCCCACAATAGTAATGTCCCACAACAGTAACGTCCCACAACAGTAACGTCCCACAACAGTAATGTCCCACAACAGTAATGTCCCACAACATTAATGTCCCACAACAGTAACGTCCCACAACAGTAATGTCCCACAACAGTAATGTCCCACAACAGTAATGTCCCACAAAATTAATGTCCCACAACATTAATGTCCCACAACAGTAATGTCCCAGGTTAAAGACCCCGCCAGACGGAATGGAACGTTTCAACAAATCGAAACCTTTTTTTTTTCATTCTTTCCCTTTTCCCCTCCCCTGGTCTCTGGGTTGTGAGATCCGATGTCCAACCCTCTCGAAAACCGCGGGCGAAATCAAAACAGAAGGCACTCTTTACACACGTCATTGGCAATTTGAAATCGAGGAAAGTAGCGCCAAAAATGGGACATAACTGGGCAAAATTGATGGGGAAAATTCAAATAAAAACTTTAAAACTCTCGATGATAAAAGTATTAGAATACTTCTGAAGTCGGAGAACATCTGCCTATATGGAGGGGGGGGCACCTGCGCAACGACTGCCTTTGGGAAAATTAAGGAAAAGTGAAATTCAGGCAGAATTCAGTCCTTCAGGACATGGCTATAAAGATGGCGAATGCTAACGGGCAGCAAGAACAAATAAATAAATAATAATAATAATAACAACAGAAGATAACAAAATATATTTATCTTAGGCAGGAAATGAGAAAGCAGATCAGGTGGCAAAGGAAAGTTCAACAGGCACACAACTAGAGGCACCGGTCTCTCTCTCTCTCTCTCTCTCTCTCTCTCTCTCTCTCTCTCTCTGCGATCAAGACTCAATCAGAGTAGGATTCCAGACTCTCCTCTCATGACGTCAGCAGTCTGTTTAAGCGATTCGATTGCCCCATATAGTTGCACCGGTCACATACCATCACAAGAAACAGATAATCAAATCAATCAGAGGACCACAAGCCCCAAATCAGGATGCCTTTCATAATATGAATAGATATGAACAAGTTATCATTATACGCCTCAGAACAGGACACAACCGACTCCATAGTCACATGTATACAAAATTCAAGATCGGCACCTCAACTACTTGTACATGTGGACAGGCGCCCCAGACTGCTGAACACATACTTCAAGACTGCACTGAATATAGTAAAAAAAAAAAAAAAAAAATTAAAGAGCCCCGTCACGCTAAGTGGCGTATAGGGAATATGGTGTTAGTGACCATAAATTTTACAGACCTTCAGCACACGATTTTTGGGGTAATGTGGTCGGTATTACGCCCGTGCCGCTCTACTTTCCCAGAAAAAAAATCCGGTACCCATTTAAGGCTGGGTGAACCCGGAAGCCGTCGGTTGGCATCGAACCCTACCCCTTGTCCTTTGCAGTCCAGTTCACTAACCACTGAGCTATCGCGGCTCCCACAGAATATAGTAGACTGAGGAAAATCCATTGGCCCATAGATACAACACTACAGACAAAACTATATGGGCCACTGCAAGAATTACAAAAGACAGTAACATTTATACAGGAAACGACATTGCAGATATAGACAATGCTTCACGCGAACGAAAGATAGATAGATCTATCTTAGGTAGTCTCGGCAGTTCAGTAGCTAACGCGCTAGCCAATGATGAGACGGGTCCGCATTAAATTACCAAGTGAGATTTTTGTTTCAACAAAATGGCCGCTGAAAAATAAACAACAGGGAAGAACGTGGACGTGCAACCAGCTTGAATATCTGGGATCTATAGTAAGATAGGCTGGTTGGTGGGTGGTTAGGTAGGTAGGTAGGTAGGTAAGTAGGCCAGTGTGGGTGGATCAGTTGATGAGTGGGCGATAAGGTAGGTACACAGACAGGTAGGTAGGTAATTAGATATAAGGAATGTATGTAGGTAGGTTGGTAGGTAGGTAATTAGGTAAGTAGAATGTGTGTATGTGTGTAATTATGCAGGTAGGTAGATTGTAAGTAGGTAGATCGTTAGGTACCTGTAGGCAGGTAAGTAAGTAGGTCGCAAGGTAGGTTGGTAAGTGGGTCGATGGCTGGTTTGGTAAACAGACAGACAGGTAGGTAGGTAGGTAAGTAGGTAGTTAGATAATTAATTAGGTAGATATGTATGTAGGTAGGTAGATAAGTAATTAGGTCGATATGTAGATATGTATGTATGTAGGTAGGTATGCAGATAAGAAATATGGTATTTGGTAGGTAAGTAGGTAGGTAGAAAAGTAATTAGGTAGGTAGATAAGTAATTAGGTAGATATGTATGTAAGGAGGTAGGCAGATAAGAAATATGGTAGATGGTAGGTAAGTAGGTAGGTAAATAAGTAATTAGGTAGATATGTTGGTAGGTAGGTAGGTAAGTAGGTACATAAGTAATTAGGTAGCTATGTAGGTAGGTTGTTAGTTAGGTAAGTAGGTAGATAAGTAATTAGGTAGATATGTAGGTAGGTTGTTAGTTAGGTAAGTAGGTAGATAAGTAATTAGGTAGCTATGTAGGTAGGTTGTTAGTTAGGTAAGTAGGTAGATAAGTAATTAGGTAGATATGTAGGTAGGTTGGTAGTTAGGTAAGTAGGTAGATAAGTAATTAGGTAGATATGTAGGTAGGTAGTTAGGTTGTTAGTTAGGTAAGTAGGTAGATAAGTAATTAGGTAGATATGTAAGTAGGTTGGTAGTTAGGTAAGTAGGTAGATAAGTAATTAGGTAGATATTTAGGTAGGCATGTACGTATATGAGTAGGTAGGTAGGTAGGTAGATAAGTAATTTGGTATATATGTAGGTAGGTAGGCAGGTAGGTAGAATCCTATAAAAAGTTGGAGCAACAAACAGATCCCTTGCTTCATGAGACCACACAAAGAGGAATAAATAGATCATGAACTAAATTCCAGAAAAATCGAGAAAAATCCAGCTTGTCTGAAGACAACGAGGAGCAGAGAACTGAGGACGTGCCAGCAAGAAAATACGGTTGTTCTCATCGCACAAAACTCGTCAAACAAGGAAACTGATGGGGATGGGGTTGTAAGAAGCAGGAGGATAACAGCATCAAGGAATTCACAAGCCTCGGAGACTCCGGCCCACAGAGAGCAGCGAAAGACAAGGGACACTAGAGAAAATAGTAGCGCTCTTGAAAATAATTCTTTGGAAATATCAAAGTAAGTTCAACGGGTTAATTAGATAAAGGATGTACGTCAGTTAATTAGATGAAGGCTGTACGTCAGTTAATTAGATGAAGGCTGTACGTCAGTTAATTAGATGAAGACTGTACGTTAATTAGATAAAGGATGTACGTCAGTTAATTAGATAAAAGATGTACGTCAGTTAATTAGATGAAGACTGTACGTTAATTAGATAAAGGATGTACGTCAGTTAATTAGATAAAAGATGTACGTCAGTTAATTAGATGAAGACTGTACGTTAATTAGATAAAGGATGTACGTCAGTTAATTAGATGAAGGCTGTACGTCCGCTAATTAGATAAAGGATGTACGTTAATTAGATAAAGGATGTACGTCAGTTAATTAGATGGAGGCTGTACGTCCGTTAATTAGATAAAGGATGTACGTCAGTTAATTAGATGAAGGTTGTACGTCAGTTAATTAGATAAAGGATGTACGTCAGTTAATTAGATGAAGGCTGTACGTCAGTTAATTAGATAAAGGATGTACGTCAGTTAATTAGATGAAGGTTGTACGTCAGTTACTTAGATGAAGGCTGTCCGTTAATTAGATGAAGGTTGTACGTCAGTTAATTAGATGAAAACTGTCCGTTAATTAGATGAAGACTGTCCGTTAATTAGATAAAGGATGTACGTCAGTTAATTAGATGAAGGCTGTACGTCAGTTAATTAGATGAAGGTTGTACGTCAGTTAATTAGATGAAGGCTGTCCGTTAATTAGATGAAGGTTGTACGTCAATTAATTAGATGAAGGCTGTCCATCCGCTAATTAGATGAAGGCTGTCCGTTAATTAGATGAAGGTTGTACGTCAGTTATTTAGATGACGGCTGTCCATCCGCTAATTAGAAGAAGGCTGTCCGTGCGTTAATTAGATGAAGGCTGTCCGTTAATTAGATAAATGATGTACGTCAGTTAATTAGATGAAGGTTGTACGTCAGTTAATTAGATGAAGACTGTCCGTTAATTAGATAAAAGATGTACGTCAGTTAATTAGATGAAGGTTGTACGTCAGTTAATTAGATGAAGGTTGTACGTCAGTTAATTAGATGAAGACTGTCCGTTAATTAGATAAAAGATGTACGTCAGTTAATTAGATGAAGGTTGTACGTCCGTTAATTAGATGAAGGTTGTACGTCAGTTAATTAGATGAAGACTGTTCGTTAATTAGAGAAAGGATGTACGTCAGTTAATTAGATGAAGGTTGTACGTCAGTTAATTAGATGAAGGTTGTACGTCAGTTAATTAGATGAAGGTTGTACGTCCGTTAATTAGATGAAGGCTGTCCGTTAATTAGATGAAGGCTGTCCGTTAATTAGATAAAGGATGTACGTCAGTTAATTAGATGAAGGTTGTACGTCCGTTAATTAGATGAAGGCTGTCCGTTAATTAGATAAAGGTTGTACGTCAGCTAATTAGATGAAGGCTGTCCGTTAATTAGATGAAGGTTGTACGTCAACTAATTAGATGAAGGCTGTCCGTTAATTAGATGAAGGTTGTGCGTCCATTAATTAGATGAAGGCTGTCCGTGCGCTAATTAAATGAAGGATCTCCGTTAATTAGATAAAGGATGTACGTCCGTTAATTAGATGAAGGCTGTCCGTTAATTAGATAAAGGTTGTACGTCGGTTAATTAGAAGAAGGCTGTCCGTTAATTAGATGGAGGTTGTACGTTCGTTAATTAGATGAAGGCTGTCCGTCCGCTAATTAGAAGAAGGCTGTCTGCGCTAATTATATGAATGCTGTCCGTCCGTTAATTAGATGAATGCTGTCCGTAAGTTAATTTACAAGATATTTAAATAAAGGATGTATGATAATTAGATACAGGATTTATGATAATTAGATGCAGGATGTATGATAATTAGATACAGGATGTATGATAATTAGATACAGGATGTATGATAATTAGATACAGGATGTATGATAATTAGATAAAGAATGTATGATAATTAGATAAAGGATGTATGATAATTAGATACAGGATGTATGATAATTAGATACAGGATGTATGATAATTAGATGCAGGATGTATGATAATTAGATGCAGGATGTATGATAGTTAGATACAGGATGTATGATAATTAGATACAGGATGTATGATAATTAGATGCAGGATGTATGATAATTAGATACAGGATGTATGATAATTAGATGCAGGATGTATGATAATTAGATACAGGATGAATGATAATTAGATACAGGATGTATGATAATTAGATACAGGATGTATGATAATTAGATACAGGATGTATGATAATTAGATAAAGGATTATAATAATTAGATAAAGGATGTCAACCAAACAGATAAAGGCTGTCAACAAAATAGATAAAGGATGTCAACCAAACAGATAAAGGCTGTCATCCAAATAGATAAAGGCTGTCAACCAAACAAATAAAGGATGTACGAACATTAGAAAAAAGGATGCATGACAATTAGATAAAGGATGTATGATAACTAGAAAAAAGATGTATGATAATTAGATAAATTATGTTTAATTAGATAATGGATGTATGATAATTAGATACAGGATGTATGATAACTAGATAAAGGATTTATGATAATTAGATGAATCATGTTTAATTAGATAAAGGATGTATGAAAATTAGAAAAAAGAATGTATGATAATTAGATAAAGTAAAAAAAAAAAGTAAAGTACCCCCGTCACGCCAAGTGGCGGCGTATAGGGAATATGGTGTTAGTGACCATACATTTTACAGACCTTCAGCACATGATTTTTGGGGTAATGTGGTCGGTATTACGCCCGTGCCGCTTTACTTTCCCAGAAAAAATCCTATACCCATTAAAGGCTGGGTGAACCGGACGCCCTCGGTTGGGATCGAATCCTACCTCTTGTCCTTTGTAGTAATTAGATAATGGATGTTCGCTAATTAGATAAGGATGTCAACGAAACAGATAAAACCTGTCAATCGAACAGGTAAATGCTATGAACCAAAATGATAAACGTTGTCAACCAAACAAATAAACGCTGTCAACCAAATAGATAAAGGGTGTAAAAAAAACAGATAAAGGCTGTCAACAAAATAGATAAAGGATGTCAACCAAATAGATAAAGGCTGTCAACCAAATAGATAAAGGCTGTCAACCAAATAGATAAAGGCTGTCAACCAAATAGATAAAGGCTGTCAACCAAATAGATAAAGGCTTTCAACCAAATAGATAAAAGCTGCCAACGAAATAGATAAAGGCTGTCAACCAAACATATAAACGCTGTCAACCAAATAGATAAAGGGTGTAAAAAAACAGATAAAGGCTGTCAACAAAATAGATAAAGGATGTCAACCAAACAGATAAAGGCTGTCATCCAAATAGATAAA
This sequence comes from Megaustenia siamemsis, assembly GCA_032433765.1. Classification (NCBI taxonomy): domain Eukaryota; kingdom Metazoa; phylum Mollusca; class Gastropoda; order Stylommatophora; family Ariophantidae; genus Megaustenia; species Megaustenia siamemsis. Next base: position 23,734,121 of record JAVIAB010000159.1, read on the forward strand.
GGCTGTCAACCAAACAAATAAACGTTGTCAACCAAATAGATAAAGGATGTCAACCAAACAGATAAAGGCTGCCAACCAAATAGATAAAGGACTGTCAACCAAATAGACAAAGACTGTCAACAAAATAGGTAAAGGCTGTCAACCAAATAGATAAAGGCTGTCAACCAAATAGATAAAGGCTGTCAACCAAACAAATAAACGTTGTCAACCAAATAGATAAAGGCTGTCAACCAAATAGATAGAGGACTGTCAAACAAATAGATAAAAGCTGTCAACCAAACAGATAAAGGCTGTCAACCAAATAGAAAAAGGCTGTCAACAAAATAGGTAAAGGCTGTCAACCAAATAGAAAAAGGCTGTCAACCAAACAAATAAACGTTGTCAACCAAATAGATAAAGGATGTCAACCAAATAGATAAAGGCTGTCAACCAAATAGATAAAGGACTGTCAAACAAATAGATAAAAGCTGTCAACCAAACAGATAAAGGCTATCAACCAAATAGAAAAAGGCTGTCAACCAAATAGGCAAAGGCTGTTAACCAAATAGATAAAGGCTGTCAACCAAATAGATAAAGGCTTTCAACCAAATAGATAAAGGCTGTCAACCAAATAGATAAAGGCTGTCAACCAAATAGATAAAGGCTGTCAACCAAATAGAAAAAGGCTGTCAACCAAATAGATAAAGGCTGTCAACCAAATAGATAAAGGCTTTCAACCAAATAGATAAAGGCTGCCAACCAAATAGATAAAGGCTGTCAACCAAATAGATAAAGGCTGTCAACCAAATAGATAAAGGCTGTCAACCAAATAGAAAAAGGCTGTCAACCAAATAGATAAAGGCTGTCAACCAAATAGATAAAGGCTTTCAACCAAATAGATAAAGGCTGCCAACGAAATAGATAAAGGCTGTCAACCAAATAGATAAAGGCTGTCAACCAAATAGATAAAGACTGTCAACCAAACAAATAAACGTTGTCAACCAAATAGATAAAGGCTGTCAACCAAATAGATAAAGGCTTTCAACCAAATAGATAAAGGCTGCCAACGAAATAGATAAAGGCTTTCAACCAAATAGATAAAGGCTGTCAACCAAATAGATAAAGACTGTCAACCAAATAGATAAAGGCTGTCAATAAAACAAGTAAATGCCGACAACCAAACAGGTAAGGCCTGGCAAAAATATACATAAGCACTCTCACTAATCAATGAAAGGCTGACAGCAAACATACATCACGTAGTAGGGAAGTGAAGCACGGAGCTCTACCGCACTAGGCCACAGAATGTGGCTGTAGGAAAGTCAATTGTACCCCCACTCTCTTTGATGGCAAACCAAGAAGGAAGAGAGGAAGGGAAGGAGAAGGACAAGTAGGAAGAAGACGAAGAGAAAGAAAATTAATGAAGAAGAGATGATGATGATGAAGAAGATGATGATGATGATCATGATCATGACGATTATGAGCAAGACGAAGAAGAACAAGATAATGATGATGATGATGATGATAATGAAGAAGAAGTAGAACATGATGATGATGATGATGATGATAATGAAGAAGGAGTAAAACATGATGATGATGATGATGATGATGAAGAAGAAGAAGAAGAAGAGATTATGATGATGATGATGATGATGAACAAGAAGAAGAAAATGATGATGATGATGATGATGAACAAGACGAAGAAAATGATGATGATGATGATGAACAAGAAGACTAAATTGATGATGATGATGATGATGATGAACAAGAGGAAGAAAATGATGATGATGATGATGATGATGAACAAGAAGAATAAAATGATGATGATGATGATGATGATGATGATGCTGATGATGAACAAGAAGAATAAAATGATGATGATGATGATGATGATGATGAACAAGAAGAATAAAATGATGATGATGATGATGATGATGCTGATGATGAACAAGAAGAATAAAATGATGATGATGATGATGATGATGATGATGAACAAGAAGAAGAAAATGATGATGATGATGATGATGATGATGAACAAGAAGAAGAAAATTATGATGATGATGATGATGATGATGATGATGATGATGATGATGATGAACAAGAAGAATAAAATGATGATGATGATGATGATGATGATGATGAACAAGAAGAAGAAAATTATGATGATGATGATGATGATGATGATGAACAAGAAGAAGAAAATTATGATGATGATGATGATGATGATGAACAAGAAGAATAAAATGGTGATGATGATGATGATGATGATGAACAAGAAGAAGAAGAAGAAGAAAATGATGATGATGATGATGATGATGAACAAGAAGAAGAAAATGATGATGATGATGATGATGATGATGGTGAACAAGAAGAAGAAAATTATGATGATGATGATGATGATGATGATGAACAAGAAGAATAAAATGGTGATGATGATGATGATGAACAAGAAGAAGAAGAAGAAGAAAATGATGATGATGATGATGATGATGAACAAGAAGAAGAAAATTATGATGATGATGATGATGATGATGATGATGATGAACAAGAAGAAGAAGAAGACGAAGAAAATGAAGATGATGATGATGATGATGAACAAGAAGAAGAAAATTATGATGATGATGATGATGATGATGATGATGAACAAGAAGAAAAAAAAGAAGAAAATGAAGATGATGATGATGATGATGAACAAGAAGAAGAAAATTATGATGATGATGATGATGATGATGATGATGAACAAGAAGAAGAAGAAGAAAATGATGATGATGATGATGATGATGAACAAGAAGAAGAAGAAGAAAATGATGATGATGATGATGATGATGATGATGATGATGATGATGAACAAGAAGAAGAAAATGATGATGATGATGATGATGATGATGATCATGATGATGATGATGATGAACAAGAAGAAGAAAATGATGATGATGATGATGATGATGATGATGATGATGATGATGATGATGATGATGATGATGATGATGATGATGATCATGATCATGATGATGATGATGATGATGAATAAGATGAAGAAAAAGAAGAAAATGATGATGATAATCATGACGATATAAACAACAAGTAGAAGTAGAAGAAGAAAATGATGATGATGATGATGCGCAAGAAGAAGAAAACGAAGATGACGTTGACGATGATGAACAAGAGGAAGAAGATGCAGATGATGAAGAAGAAGAAGAAGGAGAATATATTAAAACTAACATGTCAAACTAATCCACGAAGGATAGAAACAAGACTCAATACAAATATCTGAACAGCTCGGCACACAAGGCGTGGTCAGTAAAGATAAAGACTACTTCAAGTGAAGACTTCAAAATACAGATAAGGGGGATGTCCCAATATTTGGATAAAAATAAATTGTACGATGGTCTTGACAGCAAAGTTACGTGCTATGCAAACACTCAAGGCTAGACTTAAACATGAAGGGCGGGTCTCAGACACTCGGGGCTAGCGCAAACACCAGAGGATTCTCAAAGAATGGAAAATAGACCTAGACATTCAGAGCGAGTCTCAAATAATCAGAGTGAGTCCCAGACATTCAGAGAGTGCCTCAAACACTGAGAGTGAGTGCCAGACATTCAGAGAGTGCCTCAAAAACTGAGAGTGAGTATCAGACATTCAGAGAGTGCCTCTAACACTCAGAGTGAGTCCCAGACATTCAGAGAGTGTCTCAAACACTCAGAGTGAGTCCCAGACATTCAAGAGTGCCTAAAACACTCAGATTGAATCCCAGGCATTCAAATAGTGCCTCAAACACTTTGAGTGAGTCCCAAACATTCAGAGAGGGCCTCAAACACTCAGAGTGAGTCCCAGACATTCAGAGAGTGCCTCAAACACTCAGAGTGAGTCCCAGACATTCAGAGAGCGCCTCAAACACTCAGAGTGAGTCCCAGACATTCTTGAGAGGCTTCAAATAATCAGAGTGAGACTTAGACATTCAGAGGGTGCCTCAAATAATCAGAGTGAGTCTTAGACATTCAGAGAGTGCCTCAAACACTGAGAGTGGGACTTAGACATTCAGAGGGTGCCTCAAATAATCAGAGTGAGTCTTAGACATTCAGAGAGTGCCTCAAATAATCAGAGTGTCTTAGACATTCAGAGAGTGCCTCAAACACTGAGAGTGGGACTTGGACATTCAGAGAGTGCCTCAAATTTTCAGAGAGTCCTTGACATTCTGAGGATGCCTCAAGCACTCAGAGTGGGACCTAGACATTCAGAGAGTGCCTAAAACAATAAGAGTGAGTCCTAGACATAGAAAGAGTGCCTCAAACACTCAGAGTGAGTCCTAGACATAGAAAGAGTGCCTCAAATACTCAGAGTGATTCCTAGCCATAGAAAGAGTGCCTCAAACACTCGGAGTGATTCCTAGACATCAAGAGCGTGCCTCAAGCACTCAGAGTGGGACCTAGACATTCAGAGAGTGCCTAAAACACTCAGAGTGAGTCCTAGACATTCAGAGAGTGCATCAAACACTGAGAGTGAGTGCCAGACATTCAGAGAGGGCATCAAATACTGAGAGTGAGTATCAGACATTCAGAGAGTGCCTCAAAAACTGAGAGTGAGTCCCAGACATTCAGAGAGTGCCTCTAACACTCAGAGTGAGTCCCAGACATTCAGAGAGTGTCTCAAACACTCAGAGTGAGTCCCAGACATTCAAGAGTGCCTAAAACACTCAGATTGAATCCCAGGCATTCAAATAGTGCCTCAAACACTTTGAGTGAGTCCCAAACATTCAGGGAGGGCCTCAAACACTCAGAGTGAGTCCCAGACATTCAGAGAGTGCCTCAAACACTCAGAGTGAGTCCCAGACATTCAGAGAGCGCCTCAAACACTCAGAGTGAGTCCCAGACATTCTTGAGAGGCTTCAAATAATCAGAGTGAGACTTAGACATTCAGAGGGTGCCTCAAATAATCAGAGTGAGTCTTAGACATTCAGAGAGTGCCTCAAACACTGAGAGTGGGACTTAGACATTCAGAGGGTGCCTCAAATAATCAGAGTGAGTCTTAGACATTCAGAGAGTGCCTCAAATAATCAGAGTGTGTCTTAGACATTCAGAGAGTGCCTCAAACACTGAGAGTGGGACTTGGACATTCAGAGAGTGCCTCAAATTTTCAGAGAGTCCTTGACATTCTGAGGATGCCTCAAGCACTCAGAGTGGGACCTAGACATTCAGAGAGTGCCTAAAACACTCAGAGTGAGTCCTAGACATAGAAAGAGTGCCTCAAATACTCAGAGTGATTCCTAGACATAGAAAGAGTGCCTCAAACACTCGGAGTGATTCCTAGACATCAAGAGCGTGCCTCAAGCACTCAGAGTGGGACCTAGACATTCAGAGAGTGCCTAAAACACTCAGAGTGAGTCCTAGACATAGAAAGAGTGCCTCAAACACTCAGAGTGAGTCCTAGACATAGAAAGAGTGCCTCAAATACTCAGAGTGAGTCCTAGACATCCAGAGTGTGCCTCAAGCACTCAGAGTGGGACCTACACATTCAGAGAGTGCCTCAAGCAATAAGAGTAAGTCCTAGACATTCAGAGAGTGCCTCAAACACTCAGAGTGAGTCCTAGACATAGAAAGAGTGCCTCAAACACTCAGAGTGAGTCCTAGACATAGAAAGAGTGCCTCAAACACTCAGAGTGAGTCCTAGACATAGAAAGAGTGCCTCAAACACTCAGAGTGAGTCCTAGACATAGAAAGAGTGCCTCAAACACTCAGAGTGAGTCCTAGACATAGAAAGAGTGCCTCAAACAATCAGAGTGAGTCCTAGACATAGAAAGAGTGCCTCAAACAATCAGAGTGAGTCCTAGACATAGAAAGAGTGCCTCAAACACTCAGAGTGAGTCCTAGACATAGAAAGAGTGCCCCAAACAATCAGAGTGAGTCCTAGACATAGAAAGAGTGCCTCAAACACTCAGAGTGAGTCCTAGACATAGAAAGAGTGCCTCAAACAATCAGAGTGAGTCCTAGACATAGAAAGAGTGCCTCAAACACTCAGAGTGAGTCCTAGACATAGAAAGAGTGCCTCAAACAATCAGAGTGAGTCCTAGACATAGAAAGAGTGCCTCAAACACTCAGAGTGAGTCCTAGACATAGAAAGAGTGCCTCAAACAATCGGAGTGAGTCATAGACATAGAAAGAGTGCCTCTAACACTCAGAGCGAGTCCTAGACATTCAGAGAGTGCCTCAAACACTCAGAGTGAGACCTAGACATTCAGAGAGTGCCTCAAACACTCAGAGTGAGTCCTAGACATAGAAAGAGTGCCTCAAACACTCAGAGTGAGTCCTAGACATAGAAAGAGTGCCTCTTGAATGCAATTACTCAAAGGGAGTTCCAGACATTTAGAAAGTGCCTAAAACACTCAAAGCAAGTCTGAAACACTCAGAGTGAGTCCCGGACATTCAAAGAATGCCTCAAACACTAAAAATAAGTTTTAAACTCACAAAGAATGCATAAAACACTCAGCACAGGTACTTGTTTTTTTTTTTTAAATCTCAAATTAACGTTCTCGTTCTATTCTTGAACAAATTTGCAACGTTGATAGATGGAGGTGACGTGATCCTACACTCCCCTTATTCTATTAAAAGTGATATTTTATGGAAGTGGTTTCAATTTGCAATACCACACACAAACCGTAATATTCTTCTTCTACCTTTCAGCTCCCTGTGGAGCATAGGTCTTCAACAAACACTTTCCAAGCCGTTCTGTTTCTTGCCATTCTTTTAAGATCGTTCCATGTCTTCCCCATCATCTTCATCTCTGCTTCTATCTGTCTTCTCCAAGAATTCCTTCGTCTTCCTCTTTGTCTTTTTCCCCTGGGGATTCCATAAAAGCCTGTTGTGTAATAATCTCAGTTGGCTTCCGCAGTGTGTGTCCTATCCAGCGCCATCGTCTTCACTGTATCTCTTTATCCACTGGTATTTGACTGGTACATTTCCATAATTCTATGTTAGTGATTTTGTCCTGCCATTTCCATCCTTTTATTCTGGGTAAGCATCCATTAATGAAAGTCTGTATCTTCATGATTGTCATTTTTGTTATTAAATAGTGACATTATAAAGTCAATATTTATGTACAAAAGATGTTTAAGTATTTGATCCTCGTAAAATAAACAGATCACCCATGCCTGTATACTGAGTGATTCGATGAGCATGATAAGAAAAGTGGAGGAGGGATCTGTACGTATGCAATAGGTAGAGTCATTGCAGAAGTCAAAAATACGTAAGGTCACATTTGTGTACGTCCCTGGTCATGCGGGGGTACGGAGAAATGAAAGAGCGGACAGGTTGGCTAGCTGCGCTATTGTTGAGGACGGTCAACCAATGGATCGGGCGGACATCATCAATGTCCTCCGGGAAGTGGGAAGGACACAGGACTTCGATAACCATGAGTCCACGCCACTCCTTCGGATGAGAGATGGGAGTTAAGATGGGCACAGCCAGAAACGAGAAACTTGGTGGGACTCTAAGAAGACTTATCAACCAACATAGAACTGGAGTCGTCAGTCGCTGGACACTGGGAATTGCTGAGGAGGGGATCTGAGCACCTATGGACATGTTCGGAGTGCAATGATGATGACCCGATAATAACTCAATAACTCAATAACTCAATAAACAGATAAAAAATTGGAGCGTATCGAGAGATGTTGAACAACAAAGGTTTCTAAATTGTAGGATACAACATCTTCTTATCACTTTGAATGTGCAATCATCATTATCATTATGTGCCATGACGGCTGGCGTAAGTGTTTAAAATTGTTAAGAAGTTGGGAATTTAGTACCAGATTTTTGAAAATTGTTAAGAAATTGGCAATTTAGTACCAGATTTTTGAAAATTGTTAAGAAATTGGGAATTTAGTACCAGATTTTTTAAAATTGTTAAGAAATTGGGAATTTAGTACCAGATTTTTTTTAATTGTTAAGAAGTTGGGAATTTAGTACCAGATTTTTGAAAATTGTTAAGAAATTGGGAATTTAGTACCAGATTTTTGAAAATTGTTAAGAAGTTGGGAATTTAGTACCAGATTTTTGAAAATTGTTAAGAAGTTGGGAATTTAGTACCAGATTTTTGAAAATTGTTAAGAAGTTGGGAATTTAGTACCAGATTTTTAAAATTGTTAAGAAGTTGGGAATTTAGTACCAGATTTTTGAAAATTGTTAAGAAATTGGGAATTTAGTACCAGATTTTTGAAAATTGTTAAGAAGTTGGGAATTTAGTACCAGATTTTTTTTAAATTAAGAAGTTGGGAATTTAGTACCAGATTTTTTTAAAATTAAGAAGTTGGGAATTTAGTACCAGATTTGTGAAAATTGTTAAGAAATTGGGAATTTAGTGACAGATTTTTGAAAATTGTTAAGAAGTTGGGAATTTAGTACCAGATTTGTGAAAATTGTTAAGAAATTGGGAATTTAGTGACAGATTTTTGAAAATTGTTAAGAAGTTGGGAATTTAGTACCAGATTTTTGAAAATTGTTAAGAAATTGGGAATTTAGTACCAGATTTTTTAAAATTGTTATGAAATTGGGAATTTAGTACCAGATTTTTGAAAATTGTTAAGAAGTTGGGAATTTAGTACAAAATTTTTTTTAATTGATAAGAAATTGAGAATTTAGTACCAGATTTTTGAAAATTGTTAAGAAGTTGGGAATTTAGTGACAGATTTTTGAAAATTGTTGAGAAGTTGGGAATTTAGTGACAGATTTTTTTTAAATTGTTAAGAAGTTGGGAATTTAGTGACAGATTTTTTAAAATTGTTAAGAAGTTGGGAATTTAGTGACAGATTTTTTTTAAATTGTTAAGAAGTTGGGAATTTAGTGACAGATTTTTTTTAAATTGTTAAGAAGTTGGGAATTTAGTGACAGATTTTTTAAAATTGTTAAGAAGTTGGGAATTTAGTGACAGATTTTTGAAAATTGTTGAGAAGTTGGGAATTTAGTACCAGATTTTTTAAAATTGTTAAGAAGTTGGGAATTTAGTACCAGAATTTTGAAAATTGTTAAGAAATTGGGAATTTAGTGACAGATTTTTTAAAAATTGTTAAGAAGTTGGGAATTTAGTGACAGATTTTTTTTAAATTGTTAAGAAGTTGGGAATTTAGTGACAGATTTTTTAAAATTGTTAAGAAGTTGGGAATTTAGTGACAGATTTTTGAAAATTGTTGAGAAGTTGGGAATTTAGTACCAGATTTTTTAAAATTGTTAAGAAGTTGGGAATTTAGTACCAGAATTTTGAAAATTGTTAAGAAATTGGGAATTTAGTGACAGATTTTTGAAAATTGTTGAGAAGTTGGGAATTTAGTGACGGAATTTTGAAAATTGTTGAGAAGTCGCGATCACAACTGCATGTTTTAATATAAAAGTGACGTATTAGTTATAATCTTGGAAATATTTCAGCTTTTTAAAATTTCATTGACTGGAGTCTTGTAATATCATCATCAAGTACCATGCCTGCTGGCGTAGGTGATCATGTCTCCTCACAACTTTCGATATCGACAGTTATTTATCATTTCTGTTGTTGACCTTCTGCCAACCCATTCTCTTAATTAAGCTGTCTGGTATCTTTTCTCTTTGCTTCCCTCTATCTCTTCGTCCCTCAATTTTCCCAGTTGTTACAATATATTCCAACTATTCCCTTCTCATTACATGGCAAAAAAAAAAATGATGATTGTTTCTTCATAATACTGGAAATTAGCTCTCTTTTTGCTTTGACCTCTTTCAGAACGTTTTCATTACTCTTCTTAGCTGTCCATGGTACTCTCAACATCCCATTGGCGTGAGTGCGTGGCATTGTTGTAGTACACCTGGCGTGAGTGCGTGGCATTGTTGTAGTACACCTGGCGTGAGTGCGTGGCATTGTTGTAGTACACCTGGCGTGAGTGCGTGGCATTGTTGTAGTACACCTGGCGTGAGTGCGAGGCATTGTTGTAGTACACCTGGCGTGAGTGCGTGGCATTGTTGTAGTACACCTGGCGTGAGTGCGTGGCATTGTTGTAGTACACCTGGCGTGAGTGCGTGGCATTGTTGTAGTACACCTGGCGTGAGTGCGTGGCATTGTTGTAGTACACTTGGCGTGAGTGCGTGGCATTGTTGTAGTACACCTGGCGTGAGTGCGTGGCATTATTGTAGTACACCTGGCGTGAGTGCGAGGCATTGTTGTAGTACACCTGGCGTGAGTGCGTGGCATTGTTGTAGTACACCTGGCGTGAGTGCGTGGCATTGTTGTAGTACACCTGGCGTGAGTGCGTGGCATTATTGTAGTACACCTGGCGTGAGTGCGAGGCATTGTTGTAGTACACCTGGCGTGAGTGCGTGGCATTGTTGTAGTACACCTGGCGTGAGTGCGTGGCATTGTTGTAGTACACCTGGCGTGAGTGCGAGGCATTGTTGTAGTACACCTGGCGTGAGTGCGAGGCATTGTTGTAGTACACCTGGCGTGAGTGCGTGGCATTGTTGTAGTACACCTGGCGTGAGTGCGTGGCATTATTGTAGTACACCTGGCGTGAGTGCGAGGCATTGTTGTAGTACACCTGGCGTGAGTGCGTGGCATTGTTGTAGTACACCTGGCGTGAGTGCGTGGCATTGTTGTAGTACACCTGGCGTGAGTGCGAGGCATTGTTGTAGTACACCTGGCGTGAGTGCGAGGCATTGTTGTAGTACACCTGGCGTGAGTGCGTGGCATTGTTGTAGTACACCTGGCGTGAGTGCGAGGCATTGTTGTAGTACACCTGGCGTGAGTGCGAGGCATTGTTGTAGTACACCTGGCGTGAGTGCGAGGCATTGTTGTAGTACACCTGGCGTGAGTGCGTGGCATTGTTGTAGTACACCTGGCGTGAGTGCGAGGCATTGTTGTAGTACACCTGGCGTGAGTGCGAGGCATTGTTGTAGTACACCTGGCGTGAGTGCGAGGCATTGTTGTAGTACACCTGGCGTGAGTGCGTGGCATTCTTGTAGTACACCTGGCGTGAGTGCGTGGCATTGTTGTAGTACACCTGGCGTGAGTGCGTGGCATTGTTGTAGTACACCTGGCGTGAGTGCGTGACATTGTTGTAGTACACCTGGCGTGAGTGCGTGGCATTGTTGTAGTACACCTGGCGTGAGTGCGTGGCATTGTTGTAGTACACCTGGCGTGAGTGCGTGGCATTGTTGTAGTACACCTGGCGTGAGTGCGTGGCATTGTTGTAGTACACCTGGCGTGAGTGCGTGGCATCCTGATTGTTGTAGTGCGCCTTTTGGCTGGTTGCCTCCGACTTCAGCACTTAAACTTGCTAGAGCAGACTGTGGTCTTGCTCGGGTGTAGGAAGGCCTGGCCAGTCTTAGTTTTCAGTCCCTGGTGACTGTTAAGCCTCATCCCCACGACAAGGAGCTGACCTTGATGAGGTCACGTATAATCAACCTCAGACTGCAGTGGTACCTGGAAAGTGAAAATCTCCTTGTCCCACAACAAGCAGGCTTTAGACAGTGTTACTCTACCGAAGATCAGGCAACCTATCTTACCCAGGAAATTGAGGATGTTTTTCAAGAAAAGAAACTGGTACTAGCAGCATGGATAGACCAAAAGAAAGCATTTGATAAGGTATGGAAGGAAGGGCTTTTGAAGAAACTGAGAAATTATGGAGTAAATGGCAGGATGCACAAATGGGTCAAAGAATACCTGCATAACAGGAGCGCCAGAGTGCAACTGGATGGTCTTAAGAGTAAGAAAGTCTTACTGTGCCAGGGCGTTCCACAGGGAGGGGTACTATCTCCAACACTTTTTCTGATCTACATCAATGGCCTAGTTACTGAACTACCACATGGCATCAAAGTGGCAATGTATGCAGATGACTTGGTAATGTGGTGCACAGAGGAGTATGCAACAGTGGCCTCAAAATTGTTACAAAGAGCTATGAATGCACTGAATTCATGGACAAATAGATGGTGTATCAGCATCAATACAGACAAATGCAGTACTACACTTTTCACTCTCTCCTTAAAACAAAAAGCAGGAGCCATCTACATAAACAATGAGCCTGTGAAAGAAGACATACAAGCTACATATCTCGGAGTTACAATGATAACAAACTATCTTGGAAACAGCAGATAAATAAGGCAACCCAAAAAAGCAAGGAGGAAATTGGCTATTCTAAGAAAGATGTGTGGAACGACATGGGGTGCGAGTGGGAAAATACTCAGTAAAGTTTACCAACAGAGTATACGCCCACATTTAGAATATGGATCATCCGCATGGTGCTCAGCATCAAACATCACATTGCAAGAACTGGATAAAGTACAAAACCAGGCACTTAGGGTCATCACAGGAGCAATGAAATCAACACCAATATTGGAGATGGAGAAATTGTGGAGGATACCAGCACTGAGAGAACGGAGAGACATAAAGGTGCTGATACAGGCAGAAAAATTTGCATGCATGCCGAGACATCCAATGAGGGACAGATTCCAAAATCTTGCATTGGGACGACTTAAGAGAAGCAGTTTTATCCACCAAGCCAAGCGTATTAGTAGACAAACACCAGACATGCCAAGAGTTGTTAACTTCTTACTGCCCATACCAGAACATACTACCTGGACAGATGAATCAGGATTATCAGTTCAAATACGGACAGAAGTGAAAGGAATAGTTGACAAAGAGGAACAAAATAGTCTACAGCGAAAAACAATAACTCTCAGTTTCCTGGATGAAGAATACCCACAAGACCTATGGATTCGTGTGTACACAGATGGATCAGCACAGAATGCAGTAAAGAATGGGGGAACAGGTGCATATATAGAGTACCCAAATAACACTAGGGATATGAATAAAATAGCAACAGGGAAATATTGTCACAATTATGATGCAGAAATGCAAGCAATAAAGTTGGCAATAGAAAAACTGCTGAACAGTAATCTTAGCCCACAGCCTGTAGTGTTTTTGACAGATGCAAGATCAGTACTCCAGGCACTACAATCCAGAAAATTACCACATCTGCAGACCTTATTGACTGAACTCTGCAAGCAACACAGGGTTGCCCTGCAGTGGATCCCATCTCACTGTGGAATACCAGGAAATGAGAAAGCAGATCAGTTGGCAAAGGAAGGTTCAACATGCACACAACTATAAACACCGGTTACGTGCCATCATAAGAAACAGATAATCAAATCAATCTGAGGACCACAAGCCCCAAATCAGGATGCCTTTCATAATATGAATAGATATGAACAAGTTATCATTATACGCCTCAGAACAGGACACAATCGACTCCATGGTCACATGTATACAAAATTCAAGATCGGCACATCAACTACTTGTACATGTGGACAGGCGCCCCAGACTGCTGAACACATACTTCAAGACTGCACTGAATATAGTAGACTGAGGAAAATCCATTGGCCCATAGATACAACACTACAGACAAAACTATATGGGCCACTGCAAGAATTAGAAAAGAAAGTAAAATTTATACAGGAAACTACATTGCAGATATAGACAATACTTCGGGCGAACGAAAGATAGATAGATACCAACCAAGGTATCACTGACAAAAAACTGTGCCAGGGCTAAATTCAAATGTTTAGCGGGCATTGCTTCTCAAAGTGCGTGCCGCCTCTACCTGGATCGCTGCCAAAACTTTGACACAGGCGTCACGACTACCAGGATAGGTTCCAAACTTTGACACAGGCGTCACGGCAAAAAGAATAGGTTCCAAACTTTGACACAGGCGTCACCGCTATCAGGATAGGTTCCAAACTTTGACACAGGCGTCACGACTACCAGGATAGGTTCCAAACTATGACACAAACTCCGTGGCTACCAGGATCTATTTCAGATTTTGACACAAACTCCACGGCTACCAGGATATATTCCAATCTTTGACACAGACTCCACGGCTACCAGGATATATTCCAATCTTTGACACAGACTCCATGGCTACCAGGATATATTCCAAACTTTGACACAGACTCCATGGCTACCAGGATAGGTTCCAAAATTTGACACAGACTCCACGTCTACCAGGACATATTCCAAACTTTGACACAGACTCCACGGCTACCAGGATATATTCCAAACTTTGACACAGACTCCACGGCTACCAGGATATATTCCAAACTTTGACACAAACTCCACGGCTACCAGGATTTATTCCAAACTTTGACACAGACTCCACGTCTACCAGGATATATTCCAAACTTTGACACAGACTTCACGTCTACCAAGATATAATCCAAACTTTGACACAGACTTCACGTCTACCAAGATATAATCCAAACTTTGACACAGACTTCACGTCTACCAAGATATAATCCAAACTTTGACACAGACTTCACGTCTACCAAGATATAATCCAAACTTTGACACAGACTTCACGTCTACCAAGATATAATCCAAACTTTGACACAGACTACACGGCTACCAGAATAGGTTCCAAAATTTGACACAGACTCCACGTCTACCAGAACATATTCCAAACTTTGACACAGACTCCACGTCTAACAGGATATATTCCAAACTTTGACACAGACTCCACGGCTACCAGGATAGGTTCCAAAATTTGACACAAACTCCACGGCTACAAGGATCGTTTCCAAACTTTGACACAGGCGCCGCCCTGAGCATATTGTCGTGAGCCAACGCAGCGGTTAGAAATCATATAATGACAACACCCACATAGGATTATTATCTGTTAGTCCATAATCGAGTTTCTACAGGACAGTTTTAATTCCTAAAGAAGTGTCATATCAAAAAGATAAATACAAGAATCAGAGGTTACCAGACATTTACGATCATAACTGCCATGAGGGTATCACCGGCTTAAGATCAACAGTGACAGGGAACCTCGAGTGTCAACAGTTTCGGAACTCAAAGAGAGATTCAAGCATTTAGAAAAGGTTTCAAACACTCAAGAAAAGTATCAAACACTCAGGAAAAGTATCAAACACTCAGGGAAAGAATCAAACACTCAGAACAAGTCTCACACACTCAAGGCGAGTCTCAAACAGGACGAAGCTCAAAAAGGACACGTCTCAAACACTCAGGAAAAGTATTAAACACTCAGAACAAGTCTCAAACACTCAAGACGAGTCTCAAACAGGATGAAGCTCAAAAAGGACACGTCTCAAACACTCAGGAAAAGTATTAAACACTCAGAACAAGTCTCAAACACTCAAGAAAAGTATCAAACACTCAGGAAAAGTATCAAACACTCAGGAAAAGAATCAAACACTCAGAACAAGTCTCAAACACTCAAGACGAGTCTCAAACAGGATGAAGCTCAAAAAGGACGCGTCTCAAACACTTATAATTTACGCTTTTGCGCACCAAACTGTAAAGCACAACGAATATACGCCCACTTTACGCTCTTGTAAGAATACCCGATAGAGAGGAATAATCTTTTGGTAGAGCGAGGTAAGAATAAACGATAGAGAGGAATAAACTTTTAGTAGAGCAACAGGAAAAAGAAAAAGAGGAAGACCCAGGGAGACACTGAGAAGAACATTGATGAGAGAGGCAAGAGCAGCAGGAATCGGCTCCCTCAATGAGATAGAACTGCTTGCACAGAACAGAGACAGATGGCGAGATTTGATAAAATATCTTTAAAAGAAAACTGCTAGAACAAAAATTCATATAGGAGAAGGTGTATCTTGGTCTACGCCCTATGGGCCGGTTACGGCTCGAAAGGTCAATAGATAGATAGAGCGAGGTAAGAATAAACGATAGAGAGGAATAAACTTTTAGTAGAGCGAGGTAAGAATAAACGATAGAGAGGAATAATCTTTTAGTAGAGCGAGGTAAGAACAGATGATAGAGAGGAATAATCTTTTAGTAGAGCGAGGTAAGAATAAACGATAGAGAGGAATAATCTTTTAGTAGAGCGAGGTAAGAATAAACGATAGAGAGGAATAAACTTTTAGTAGAGCGAGGTAAGAATAAACGATAGAGAGGAATAATCTTTTAGTAGAGCGAGGTAAGAACAGACGATAGAGAGGAATAATCTTTTAGTAGAGCAAGAAAAGAGCAGACGATAGAGAGGAATAAACTTTTAGTAGAGCGAGGTAAGAATAAACGATAGAGAGGAATAATCTTTTAGTAGAGCGAGATAATAATAAACGATAGAGAGGAATAATCTTTTAGTAGAGCAAGAAAAGAGCAGACGATAGAGAGGAATAATCTTTTAGTAGAGCGAGGTAAGAATAAACGATAGAGAGGAATAAACTTTTAGTAGAGCGAGATAATAATAAACGATAGAGAGGAATAAACTTTTAGTAGAGCGAGATAATAATAAACGATAGAGAGGAATAATCTTTTAGTAGAGCGAGATAATAATAAACGATAGAGAGGAATAAACTTTTAGTAGAGCGAGATAAGAACAGACGATGGGGAAGAGGCAAATAACTGCAGTTCTGCGGTAAAGTGGTGGGGTGTAACGTACACTCCTACAAGGTATGGTGACAACTTTTCAAAAAGGCAACACAACAAAACACTGACGTTTCGGCCAACATGATGCCTTCCTCAGAGATTGATAACAACACAAACGAAGAACGAAATAAAGATAATCTCTACAACGTCTACAATATGCGGGACAAGGAGAACTACAAAGAGGGATAAGATATAATATGATACAATGAAAGGGTCATGTGTTACATAAAGGCGCAAATAAAATTGATATAGGATTGATATATGATTTAGGAATTCGCTAAACCGCCGCTCTTATCACACAGCAGTTTGTTACATATACTTTAGTTCATTTGCTCATGTGTGTCTTTCCACACAAAAAATAAAATAGACCAGCTTTTTTCTATTTTACATTCAAGATCATTAGAAGAAACTGTGTTTTAAAATTAAAAAAAAAACGTTTGTGATTAAAAAATGGAATATTTCTTCCCCCGTAACTCTCCCATTTTTATTTCTAAAATTGTTATTTCCGGGCATTATTGCACTAAAATATCATCATCAAATACCATGCCTGCTGGCGTAGGACTCTCCACAACTTTCGATCTCGACAGTTATTTATCATTTCTGTTGTTGACCTTCTGTCATACCATTCTCTTAAGCTGTCTTGTATTTTTTCTCTTTCCTTCCCTCTATATCTTCGCCCCTCAATTAAAAGAAATTCATTTGTTACAATATATTCCAGCTGTTCTCTTCTCATTACATGGCCAAAAAATGATGATTGTTTCTTCCTAATATTAGAAATTAGCTCTCTTTTTGCTTTGACCATTTTCAGAACGTTTTCATTACTATTCGTACCTGTCCATAGTATTCTCAACATTCTTATGTAAAACCACATTTCTACAGCCTCAAGTCTGTTGTCCTACTGTCCATGAATCGCATCCATATGTTAAGACTGGCTATACATAACATTTAAGAACTCTTTTTCTTGTTTATATTGCCAAAAATGGATTGTGTAGTATCTTCCTCATTTTATGGAACGCTGCTTTTGTCTGAGCCATTCTGCATCTCACCTCTGTTGTACATCTACCATCTCACATCTGTTGTACATCTACCATCTCACATCTGTTGTACATCTACCATCTCACATCTGTTGTACATCTACCATCTCACATCTGTTGTACATCTACCATCTCACATCTGTTGTACATCTACCATCTCACATCTGTTGTACATCTACCATCTCACATCTGTTGTACATCTACCATCTCACATCTGTTGTACATCCACCATCTCACATCTGTTGTACATCCACCATCTCACATCTGTTGTACATCCACAATCTCACATCTGTTGTACATCTACCATCCCATATCTGTTGTACATCTACCATCTCACCTCTGTTGTACATCTACCATCTCACCTCTGTTGTACATCTACCATCTCATATCTGTTGTATATCTACCATCTCACATCTGTTGTACATCTACCGTCTCATATCTGTTGTACATCTACTATCTCACATCTGTTGTACATCTCATCTACCATCTCACCTCTGTTGTACATCTAACATCTCACATCTGTTGTATATCTACCATATCACCTATGTTGTACATCTACCATCTCACCTCTGTTGTACATCTACCATCTCACCTCTGTTGTACATCTACCATCTCATATCTGTTGTACATCTACCATCTCATATCTGTTGTACATCTACCATCTCACATCTGTTGTACATCTACCATCTCACATCTGTTGTACATCTACCATCTCACATCTGTTGTACATCTACCATCTCACATCTGTTGTACATCTACCATCTCGCATCTGTTGTACATCTACAATCTCATATCTGTTGTACATCTACCATCTCATATCTGTTGTACATCTACCATCTCACATCTGTTGTACATCTACCATCTCACATCTGTTGTACATCTACCATCTCACATCTGTTGTACATCTACCATCTCATATCTGTTGTACATCTACCATCTCACCTCTGTTGTACATCTACCATCTCATATATGTTGTACATCTACCATCTCATATCTGTTGTACATCTACCATCTCACCTCTGTTGTACATCTACCATCTCACATCTGTTGTACATCTATCTACCATCTATCACATCTCTGTTGTACATCTACCTCATCTCACCTCTGTTGTACATCTACCATCTCACCTCTGTTGTACATCTACCATCTCATATCTGTTGTACATCTACCATCTCATATCTGTTGTACATCTACCATCTCACATCTGTTGTACATCTACCATCTCACCTCTGTTGTACATCTACCATCTCATATCTGTTGTACATCTACCATCTCATATCTGTTGTACATCTACCATCTCACATCTGTTGTACATCTACCATCTCACATCTGTTGTACATCTACCATCTCACATCTGTTGTACATCTACCATCTCGCATCTGTTGTACATCTACAATCTCACATCTGTTGTACATCTACCATCTCACATCTGTTGTACATCTACCATCTCATATCTGTTGTACATCTACCATCTCACCTCTGTTGTACATCTACCATCTCATATATGTTGTACATCTACCATCTCATATCTGTTGTACATCTACCATCTCACCTCTGTTGTACATCTACCATCTCATATCTGTTGTATATCTACCATCTCACCTCTGTTGTTCATCTACCATCTCACCTCTGTTGTACATCTACCATCTCATATCTGTTGTACATCTACCATCTCACCTCTGTTGTACATCTACCATCTCACATCTGTTGTATATCTACCATATCACCTCTGTTGTACATCTACCATCTCACATCTCTGTTGTACATCTACCATCTCACCTCTGTTGTACATCTACCATCTCATATCTGTTGTACATCTACCATCTCATATCTGTTGTACATCTACCATCTCACATCTGTTGTATATCTACCATCTCATATATGTTGTACATCTATCTACCATCTCATCCTCTGTTGTACATCTACCATCTCACCTCTGTTGTACATCTACCATCATCTCACTACCATCTGTTGTACATCATCTACCATCTCATATCTGTTGTACATCTACCATCTCACCTCTGTTGTACATATACCATCTCACCTCTGTTGTACATCTACCATCCCATATCTGTTGTACATCTACCATCTCATATCTGTTGTACATCTACCATCTCACATCTCTGTTGTACATCTACCATCTCACATCTGTTGTACATCTACCATCTCATATCTGTTGTACATCTACCATCTCATCTGTTGTACATCTACCATCTGTTGTACATCTACCATCTCACATCTGTTGTACATCTACCATCTCACATCTGTTGTACATCTACCATCTCGCATCTGTTGTACATCTACAATCTCACATCTGTTGTACATCTACCATCTCACATCTGTTGTACATCTACCATCTCATATCTGTTGTACATCTACCATCTCACCTCTGTTGTACATCTACCATCTCACATCTGTTGTACTGTTGTACATCTACCATCTCACATCTGTTGTACATCTACCATCTCACCTCTGTTGTACATCTACCATCTCATATCTGTTGTACATCTACCATCTCACCATCTCATCTCTCTGTTGTACATCTACCATCTCACCTCTGTTGTACATCTACCATCTCATATCTGTTGTACATCTACCATCTCACCTCTGTTGTACATCTACCATCTCACATCTGTTGTATATCTACCATATCACCTCTGTTGTACATCTACCATCTCACCTCTGTTGTACATCTACCATCTCACCTCTGTTGTACATCTACCATCTCATATCTGTTGTACATCTACCATCTCATATCTGTTGTACATCTACCATCTCACAT
This sequence comes from Megaustenia siamemsis, assembly GCA_032433765.1. Lineage (NCBI taxonomy): Eukaryota > Metazoa > Mollusca > Gastropoda > Stylommatophora > Ariophantidae > Megaustenia > Megaustenia siamemsis. The sequence goes on from JAVIAB010000159.1 coordinate 23,754,320, forward strand.
CTGTTGTATATCTACCATCTCATATATGTTGTATATCTACCATCTCACCACTGTTGTACATCTACCATCTCACCTCTGTTGTACATCTACCATCTCACATCTGTTGTTCATCTACCATCTCATATCTGTTGTACATCTACCATCTCACCTCTGTTGTACATATACCATCTCACCTCTGTTGTACATCTACCATCTCATATCTGTTGTTCATCTACCATCTCATATCTGTTGTACATCTACCATCTCACCTCTGTTGTACATCTACCATCTCACATCTGTTGTACATCTATCATCTCACATCAGTTGTACATCTACCATCTCATATCTGTTGTACATCTACCATCTCATATCTGTTGTACATCTACCATCTCACCTCTGTTTTACATCTACCATCTCACATCAGTTGTACATCTACCATCTCACATCTGTTGTACATCTACCATCTCACATCTGTTGTACATCTACCATCTCTCATCTGTTGTACATCTAAAGTTGTACACTAGAATATCGTCCATACATAAATACATAAACATCTACTTCAGCTAGAAATGTGACGTTTTGTGTGTGATGTCACAAAGTGAAACCACTTCCCTAAAGTATCAATTTTACGAATGAGAGGTATGTATGTTTGAGAAAACTGTGATAAATAACTGTCGAGATCGAAAGTTCTGGAGAGACATGATCACCTACGCCAGCAAGCATGGTACTTGATGATGATGTGTACCGGACTCAAGTCAATTACATCTAAAAAAAAAAAGCTGAGACATTTCCAGATTTTTTTCTATTTCAAGATATTTGCTAAAACATCACTTTTATATTAAAACAAAAGCAGTTATTTTCGTGACTTCTTAAAAATTATTAAAAAAAACATCTGGCACTAAATCCCCAACTTTAAAGCGTAGACTAACCGCCGTGCAGAAGCACGCCAAAGAAGAGTGCGCCGATTCCTGGACTAAAACAGTAAACACCGATGTCCTTGGAACTATGTGGGTTAAAGATCTCACATACCTCAGTCGTTTTAATGCGAGAACTCGTTAGGTAAGGGGTTGTAACGCAAGTGTTTTAATAGGGACTTGTGGGGGGGTATGTGCACTCTAAGTGAAACGTAAGAAATACCTGACCCGGAATTGAACCCTGCAGCTACAGAGAGAGTTATCCCGCCTTAGGTACATTTCATTTTTTTTGTTCGTTTGTTCAAATAGGTGCTTGAGTCACATACCTTGTGACTTATGAGTAATGCGGTGTTTCGTTGTTGGTACTTTATTACAGCAATGAGTTCATCGGTGCTATGTAGAGCCAATTCTGACATATGGAAGCGAATCATGGACAGTAGACAAAGAAATGAAAAGACGATTAGAGGCCACAGAGATGGGATTTCTCAGAAGAATGTTGAAAGTTCCCTGGACGGCTAAAAAGACCAATGAGGAAGTTCTCAAAGAGGCCAACACAAAAAGGGAGCTCTTAAAAAACATCAGAAAGAAGCAATCAACATTTTTCGGGCACATCATGAGAAGAGGAAAGTTGGAATACTTGGTTACAACTGGCAAAATAAAAGGAAAGAGAGATCGCGGGCGACAAAGAGAGAAAATACTGGATAGCTTGGTGTCATGGCATGGAAAACAGTCAACAACAGAACTGAAACGATGCACAGTAGATAGAAGATTGTGGAGGGACATGATTACCTACGCCAACCGGTATGGTACATGATGATGATTACAGCAATCTTCATTTCTTTAGGGACCTCAGTAGCCTCGTTGGGAAAACCTCCCGACTGGACTACCGACGTTCGGACAACCCGTTATCGACTCCCGCTGGGAGCAGTGTGAGTTGTACTCGTGTTTGAGAAAAAAAAATACCCCTACGGTCGACCCAGCCGCTGGCAGAAATAGGTACCAGGGTAGTACTATGAGAAGGTGAGGAATGCCGCCTAGCATCGTGAGTTTCGATGCTTCAAGTGACACTATCCAGAAGTCTCCGAACACTTCTGGATAGTCGGCCGAGCACATATGGGTTTAAACTCGCGTGCTGAGACGCCGATTCAAGTCACGTGCTTTACCTTTACCCGACTGGTCTATTGACATTTGGAGAACCCCCGTTCGATTCCCCCTGGAAGCAGTGTGAGTTGTACTCGTAAGTAAAAAAAATAAAGTAAAGAGCCCCCGTCACGCCAAGTGGCGTATAGGGAATATGGTGTTAGTGACCATACATTTTACAGACCTTCAGCACGTGATTTCTGGGGTAATGTGGTCGGTATTACGCCCGTGCCGCTTTACTTTCCCAGAAGAAAATCCGGTACGCATTTAAGGCTGGGTGAATCCGGAGCCGTCGGTTGGGATCGAACCCTACTTCTTTTCCCTTGTAGTCCAGTTCACTAACCACTGAGCTATCGTGGTTCCCTGAGTTGTACTCGTGGTTGGGAAAAAAATACCCCCACTGTCGACCCAGCCGCTGCCAGAAATGGGGACCAGGGTAGCACTTTGTATGGGAAGGTGAGAGATGTCGAATCGCATTGTGAGTTTCGATGCTTGAAGCGACACTATCCAGAAGTCTCCGAACACTTGTGGATAGGCGGCCGAGCACATATGGGTGAAAACTCGCGTGCCAAGACGCCATTTCAAGTCTCACAAGTTTACCTTTTCCTTCATCCCAACGTTGTGCTACTAATGTCAGGCTTTGACTCTAGTCTTAAGAACAATACATGTCAGTGTTTGATGTCACGATCATTTGTTTGATGTTACGATCAACTGTTTCATGTTACGATCAATTGTTTGATGTCACGTTCATTTGTTTGATGTTACGATCAACTGTTTCATGTTACGATCAATTGTTTGATGTCACGATCATTTGTTTGATGTTACGATCAACTGTTTCATGTTACGATCAATTGTTTGATGTCACGATCATTTGTTTGATGTTACGATCATTTGTTTCATGTTACGATCAATTGTTTGATGTTACGATCAATTGTTTGATGTTACCATCAATTGTTTGATGTTACGATCGATTGTTTCATGTTACGATCGATTGTTTGATGTTACGATCAATTGTTTGATGTTACGATCAATTGTTTGATGTTACCATCAATTGTTTGATGTTACGATCGATTGTTTCATGTTACGATCGATTGTTTCATGTTACGATCAATTGTTTGATGTTACCATCAATTGTTTGATGTTACGATCAATTGTTTCATGTTACGATCAATTGTTTGATGTCACGATCATTTGTTTGATGTCAAGATAAATTGTTTGATGTTACGATCGATTGTTTCATGTTACGATCGATTGTTTGATGTTACGATCAATTGTTTGATGTTACCATCAATTGTTTGATGTTACGATCAATTGTTTCATGTTACGATCAATTGTTTCATGTTACGATCAATTATTTGATGTTACGATCAATTGTTTCATGTTACGATCAATTATTTGATGTTACGATCAATTGTTTCATGTTACGATCAGTATCCCTGCACACCGGACTAACCCATAGGTGTACCGATATCATCCTCGAGAATCTCAACATAATCCGACGAGAATCCTGGCCCCCATGTGAACGAACTCCGTGGCACGTCCTGAGATCGACGGTGTGGGTAGTTATTTAAAATACAATCTTGTCCTGGCAGCGTTCCTATATGTGCCCTACTCTTTACGATTTTAACTGACATAAGCTCTTTAACGTGCGCAAGCGCTCACGGGACCTCACTTTTGTAGTCGCACAATAAGAAAAATAACCAGAGTGAAATGAAACATTGCAGAGGAATAACAACAAACAGCCTGAGAGATAAGTCAAAATTGAAGAAATGAGAAAAAAATCACTCTACAATATAACCTTGATCCCAACGTTGTGCTACTAATGTTGCACCCATAGATGCACAAACAATATGAAAAAAAAACACTCCACCACTTATTTGAAATGTGTCAGACGAATGACAGGAAACAGCCTGAGAGATGCGGTCAGAAATGAAGAACCGAGGGGAGGGGTTGGGGGGGGAGGGGAGAGAAAAGGCTGACAATAACCCCCGGGTTGTAGAATATTTAAAGAAACAACAGATAAGATGGTTTGGCCACGTGACAAGGCAGAAAGATGAAAACACAACGAGCCTTCAATAAACGTGGCGAGAACACCAGACCCAAGGGCCGCCGCCCCCTACCCACGCACCCTATCCAACGCTGAAAGGCAAATATGAAAGAAAAGAATAGAAAAGGAAGAAGACGAAGAAAAGAAGAGAAAAAGCTATAAATAATTTCCATCATTAAATGAATAAAGAAAAACAGACAAAATGGTTTGCTCGCGTGATAAGACAGAAAGACAAAACCGCAACACAACTGATGGATGTTGCAGGAACACTAGATCCAAGAGCCGACCATGAAAAAGATGGATTCATGGAATATTAGAACCTTAGGAAACATATTGATCCGTTGAAATGTGGATTTATAGAAGAATAGGTAGAACTGGTTGGAAAGAAAAGAAAACAAACGAGGAAGTTTCAAAAGAACTGAAAATAAAAATAGAACTACTAAACACAATTAGAACAAGACAAATGAAAATTTTTGGGGCATGTTAAAAGACACAGGGAGCCGCGATAGCTCAGTGGTTAGTGAACTGGACTACTACGGACAAGGGGTAGGGTTCGATCCCAACCGACGGCTCCGGGTTCACCCAGCCTTAAATGGGTACCGGATTTTTTCTGGGAAAGTAAAGCAGCACGGGCGTAATACCGACCACATTACCCCAAAAATCATGTGATCATGTGCTGAAGGTCTGTAAAATATAGGGTCACTAACACCATATTTCCCTATACGCCACTTGGCGTGACGGGGGGTACTTTACTTTTTTTAAAAGACACAACAGCCTCATCATCATCATTGAGTGCCCTCTCCGCATGGAAGGTTGGCTACCATGGAGCGCCATTCCACTCTGTCTCTTGCTTTGATGGTGCAGATTGCCATAGGCTGACTTGTCCATCTTTTGATGTTACTCGTCCATATTAGTCTTGGTCTGCCTATGCCCCTTTTACCTTGTATTTTCCCTTCTAATATTACTTTTATTAGACTGTTGTGTCTTTTAACATGACCAAAAAAATTCATTTGTCTTGTTCTAATTGTGTTTAGTAGTTCTCTTTTTATTTTCAGTTGTTTTAAAACTTCCTCGTTTGTTTTCTTTTCTTTCCACCCAATTCTACCTATTCTTCTGTAAAACCACATTTCAAAGCCCACAACAGCCTACTTAAAGTAATATTGGAAGGGAAAATACAAGGTAAAAGAGGCAGAGGCAGACCAAGACTAACATGGACGAGTAACATCAAAAGGTGGACAAGTCAACCTATGACAATCTGCACCATCAAAGCAAGAGACAGAGCGGAATGGCGCTCCATGGTAGCCAACCTTCGATGCGGAGATGGCACTCGATGATGATGAAGACCTTGATGTCCAGAATCCTACCTACAACCGCCTTTATTCACAAAGCTGAACACGTCACGCTGGCAGGGTCACGTCACGCTAGTTGGGTTGCGTGCAGGCCTTCTCTATCAAGTTTGCTGTGGGATTCCCTGACTGGAAATAAATAAATCATCATCGTGTGCCATATCGGTTGGTGCTGGCGATCATGTCCTTCCACAATTTTCTATCCACATTGCATCGTATCAATTCTGTTGTCTTCCGTTCCATGATAACAAAGAATCTAGTATTTTCTCTGTTTGTTGTCCGCGATCTCTCTTTCCCTGTAATTTTGCCAGTTGTCACCAGGCATTCCAACTTTCCTCGTCTCATGATGTGCCCGAAAAATGTTGATCAATCCATCCCTATTCTTTGACATTTTCTCTACTTCCATCCATTTTTCCACCATAGGACAACAGACAAGAAAATCACTGGAGTCTGTAGAAATGTGGTTTCACAGAAGAATGTTGAGAACATGGACAGCTAAGAAGAGTAATGAAGAGGTTCTGAGTGAGGTCAAAGCAAAAAGAGAGCTAATTTCCAATGTTAGGAAGAGACAATCATCATTTTTTGGCCATATAATGAGAAGAGAACAACTGGAATATATTGTAACAACTGGAAAAATTGAGGGACGAAGAGATAGAGGGAAGCAAAGAGAAAAAATAACAGACAGCTTAAGAGAATGACTTGGCAGAAGGTCAACAACAGAAATGATAAATAGCTGCCGATATCGAAAGTTGGGGAGAGACATGATCACCTACGCCACTAGGCCCGGTACTTGATGATGATGATGATTCATTTTTCCACGACTTCACTTCCACATGAATTCCTAGACCTTTCAGTCTTTCACTTTCTCTGTGGGTTTCAAAACAGTGCTTGTCTTGCTAAGCTAGCACCAGGCTTTCTCAGTGTGTGGAGACCAAACTCAAGTTATCTTCACCTGAAAACACTGCCAAATTTATAAGAGTTTCGCTAACAATGCCTTGTTAAGTTTCACACAAACAGCTGTGCATTAGCCAAACAGGCAATTCTCAATATTCTATTTTGGTAACACATAAACTTTTCTACAAATAACGTATGTGCCAGGTCCACTGTCATCAGGAACGCATGAGTTATTTGTATTTAACATATATGGCCTTCCGCTGACATGTATACAACGTAGAAATCTGTTCTCTTCTCTGTACTTTTATACTTTCCAACTGCGAGAGAAAACAAGGAAATCTTCTACTTCTTCTTCTTTCCTTCCTCGTTTGCCTTTCAACGATGAGATGAGATATAATTTGCGGGCGTTTGCTCTTCTGTTCGCCTCTGCTGCTGTTAAGTTTCCAAGTGTTTCTAATATTCCATCAATCTATATTTTTCGTGGTCGGCCCTTGGGTCTGGTGTTCTCGCAACGCTTATTGGTGGCTCGTTGTGTTGTGTTTTGATGTTTCTACCTTGTCACGTGGCCAAACCATTTTACCACGTGGGAATGCTTGTAATATAACCAGTTAAGGAATTGAGGAAGTAAATGAAGATTGTGGCGGGATTAAAGGAAGATTGTACAAGAATTAAATGAAGATTGCGACAAAGAATAACGAACTAAACTGAATGAACATTATGATTGAATTCAATTATAGTGAGGAAAGTTAAAGAAGATTATGACGCAAGTAAATGAAGATTGTGGTGATATTATCTAATACAAATTTTGGGCAAATCAATTTAAGATTGTGGTGAAATTAAATGAAGATTGTGGTGAAATTAAATGAAGATTGTGGTGAAATTAAATGAAGATTGTGGTGAAATTAAATGAAGATTGTGGTGAAATTAAATGAAGATTGTGGTGAAATTAAATGAAGATTGTGGTGAAATTGAAAGAAGATTGTGGTGAAACTGAATGAAGATTGTCACCATTCATCATTGAGTGCCGTCTTGGCATCGAAGGTTGGCTACGATGGAGCGCCATTCCACTCTGTCTCTTGCTTTGATGGTGCAGGTTGTCATAGGCTGACTTGTCCATCTTTTGATGTTACTCGTCCATGTTAGTCTTAGTCTGCCTCTGCCTCTTTTACCTTGTATTCCTAAAACAGTAGTTAGAATTTCTCTCCATGGCTATCTTTGGAATGTTACGTGATGAGGCTCCAATCTCTTTCACTGTGGTCTGCCATATTCGTCTTTCGTGTTCTGAATATGCCTCATGTGTACCACACACTTTGCTGTTTCCGCTTTCTGGGCCGTTGATTATTTCTGATTCTTCCGCCCCGTCCACCCTCACAGACTTTTCACATTCGGTGAAGTTTGTGGTGAAATTAAATGAAGAATGTTGTGAAATTATTTGATAACGAGTATGGGCAAATTAAATGAAGAATGTCGTGAAATTAGTTAATAACAAGTATGGGCAAATTAAGGGGAGCCGAGATAGCTCAGTGGTTAGTGAACTGGACTACAAAGGACAAGAGGTAGGGTTCGAACCCAACCGACGGCTTCCGGTTCACCCAGCTTTTAATGGGTACCGGATTTTTTTCTTGGGAAAGTAAAGCGGCACGGGCGTAATACCGACCGCATTACCCCAAAAATCATGTGCCGAAGGTCTATAAAATGTATAGTCACTAACACCATATTCCCTATACGCCACTTGGCGTGACGGGGGTACTTTACTTTTTAAAGGGCAAATTAAATAAAGATTTTGTTGAAATTATTTAATAACGAGTATGGGCAAATTAAAAAGAGGGAGGAACAGAAAATGATACCAAAATAAGGATATCAAAAGCAAGAGGAGCTTTCATTGCACTGGGAAACATATGGAAATCCAAAGAAATTAGGTTAAATACAAAAATAAACATTTTCAACTCAAATGTTAAGTCGGTCCTATTATATGGCTGTGAAACATGGAGAATGACAAAATTGACAATCACGAAAGTACAGACTTTCATTAATGGATGCTTGCGCAGAATAAAGGGATGGAAATGGCAGGACAAAGTCACTAACGTGGAATTATGGAAATGTACCGGTCAAATACCAGTGGATAAAGAGATACAGCGAAGACGATGGCGATGGATAGGACACACACTACGGAAGCCAACTGAGAGTATTACACAACAGGCCCTTTTTTGGAATCCCCAGGGGAAAAGACAAAGAGGAAGACCAAGGAATTCTTGGAGAAGACAGATAGAAGCAGAGATGAAGATGATGGGGAAGACATGGAATGATCTTAAAAGAATGGCAAAAAACAGAACGACTTGGAAAGTGTTTGTTGAAGACCTATGCTCCACCAGGAGCTAAAAGGTAAAAGAAGAAGATGGGCAAATTAAATGAAGATTTTGTTGAAATTAAATTATGAAGATTGTGGTTTGTAATGCAAATCAAACTCCGAAGTGACCCACCGATAACTACGGAAAACGGTTGCGCTTATCGGAGACCCAAGATAACTCATAGCAACATCTGCTTCAATCATGCCAGTTGTACAGATCTAGGGGCAGGAATCTGGCCTTTACGAATAATAAAAAAAGGCGGGTGACGGACAAGTCATGCACGTCTGTTTACCGCGATGCTTTAGTTGCGTTGCTAGTAAGCTCATTAAAAAGAAATACAAATGATGATTCTTGTTTCCTGCTCGTTCGCTCATTTCAAAAATACAACAGATGATTTTTATTTGATGCTTGTACGCTCATTAAAAATTGATGATTTTTCTTTGCTGCTCATACGCTCATTAAAAAATGGATGATTTTTCTTTGCTGCTCATACGCTCATTAAAAAATGGATGATTTTTCTTTGCTGCTCATTAAAAAAATACAACGGATGATTCTTGTTAGCTACTCGTTTGCTCTTTGAAAAAATACAAGGGGCGATTCTTGTTTGTTGCTTTCATGCTGATTTGTTATTCTTTATTTAGTCAGGGAACAGGTAAGTAATTGCAATGCTGCGGTAAAGCTGGCAGCAAAGCCGTAGTCCCTGTATTCTGAAGAAGGCCCCAGGCCGAAACGTCAGTATTGTGTTGTGTTCCTTCCTTGCAAAGCTGTCACCATATCTTGGAGTGTTTAACACTCCCCACCACTGGCTCCTTTATTTAGTCCACGTGGCTACATGTAACTTTTGAATACAAAAGATCATGGCAGATAAGAATAGCTCCACTGTCAACTGCCATGCATGTCGTAAGAGGCAACTAAGGAGGTTTGAGGGATAGGCCAACAGCCTGTCACTTGTAAGATGATTCCGCTGGCTACACAAAAAAAAATGCAGACACATATGATGACATGAAAATGGAGATAAATCGGACACATACAAAGAAAAATTAGCCGCGATAGCTCAATGGTTAGTGAGCTGGACTACAAAGGACAAGAGGTCGAGTTCGATCATTATTGACGACTTCCGGGTTCACCCAGCCTTAAATGGGTACCGGATTTTTTTTCTGGGGATGTAAAGCGACACGGGCGTAATACCGACCACATTATCCCAAATGTCATGTGCTGATGGTCTGTAAAAAGTATGGTCACTAACACCATATTCACTATACGGCACTTGGCGTGATGGGGCTCTTTACTTTACTAAAGAAAACTTGACAGCGGCATAGCAAGACGGGCATTGTCACGGAGCCGACAGAGGAAGAGAAAGCAAGAAGGCACTAGAATGCTTGGAGAAGAAGACACTCTTTATCAAAGAAACCCTTAACAAACTGTACATAAATGGAGAGAAATAGAGACAATGTAAAAAATTATGGATGTTTGGAGAGACCATGTCTATGATTTATGCTCCAAAACGGGTGGATAATTTCAGAGGAAAAGGTATGTTTCATCATCATAAAGTAAAGGACCTGCTGGCGTAGGTGATCATGTCTCTCCACAATTTTCGATCTCGACAGTTATTTATCATTTCTGTTGTTGACCTTCTGCCAAGCCTTTCTCTTAAGCTGTCTGGTATCTTTTCTCTTTGCTTCCCTCTATCTCTTCATCCCTCAATTTTCCCAGTTGTTACAATATATTCCAGCTGTTCTCTTCTCATTACATGGCCAAAAAATGATGATTGTTTCTTCCTAATATTGGAAATTAGCTCTCTTTTTGCTTTGGTCTCTTTCAGAACGTTTTCATTACTCTTCTTAACTGTCCATGTTATTCTCAACATTCTTCTGTAAAACCACATTTGTACAGACTCCAATGATCTTCGTGTCTCTTGTCCTATTGTCCATGATTCACATTCATATGTTAAGACTAACCCTACATAAAATTTAAGAACTCTTTTTCTTGTTTCGATTGTCAAAAATGGATTTCATAGTATCTTCCTCATTTTTTGGAAAGCTGCTTTCATCTGAGCCATTCTGCATCTCACCTCTGTTGTACATCTTCTGTCTGAGGTTAACAAAGTTCCCAAATATTTAAATTCATTTACCTGTTTTAATATTGTTCCACTTGTCTTTATTTTGCACTCAAGTGATATCTTTTTCTTTGTTGTTACCATTACTTCTGTCTTTTTGCTATTAAGGCTGGGTCCTTTATTTTTGCTTTCTTTCACTATAATGTCCAACATTTCTTGTAACTCATTTTCACTCTTAGCGATTAAGACTGTATCATCAGCATACCTTAGATTATTTATATTAGAGGTATGTTTACAGTACTCAGAAAAAATTACAAATAATCAAGAATAGAAACAAACAAATAAAAATATATGATCCGAAGCAGGATCGAACCCGTGCTCAGTGGCACAGCGCCTTGCAACGAAAAGCCCAAAACTAGGAAACACTGCCAACTCAGCTAACTCGTCGCTAGGCAGTGTTCCCTAGCGTTTGGCTTTTCGTGGCAAGGCGTTGTGACACTGAGTACGGGTGCGATCTTGCTTCGGACAATATATTGTTCTTTGTTTGTTTGTTTATGTTGTTGATTATTTGTCATCTTTTCCGAGTGCTGTAAACATACCTCTTCCTCTGAATTGATTCGCCGATTATCGCCTCGGAAGTTTCTCTCTAGAATAACATTCATTTATTATCATTATTTGTCTCCACTCCAAAATGGTACCTAAAGGTCTTTGATTAATGATCTGGACTTTCGATGGAGACGAAGACGCCTCCCAAGCAGCAGAGCTAAAAGTTGTCAGCGACCCACAGCTGATGGCTTGCGCCAGGATCGGTGAACCAGAACCATCCAGACCCTGCTCCACTTCCCGTGTTGCCTCCGGTATAAGACTGACCTATCTAGTCTACCCAAGTGAGTAAGGATTGAAGAGGGACGACAACCCGGTACTCAAAAATGTCGTACTGATGTCGGATGTGTTGGGTCGTAAGGCGCAAATATCACAGTTATAATGCAAACTATCACACAACGCAGACACGCCAACTTAACGTCCTTTTAAGGGCGGATGATGAAGATGTGCACTTCTTTAGACATCGGACGAACGCAAACAAGAACTCCCGATTTCAAGATGGTGGGTCAAAGTTTGTGTTCCGCTGATGGTCGCAAGATTTGGGTCGGAGGCGAACTAATGTTCTGCTTTAATGGGGGTGCTGTGTTCAAGTTAATTTGAGGCTCCACTTTAGGGATTCTGCGCCGGTGATTTAGGAAGGCAATCCGGCACTTTAAAAATGTATGCTAAAGTCGGATGTGTTGGCCGAAAGTCGTTAATATCACAGTTGACTATAAACTACAACTCAACGCATTTCATTGACTCCGTACCAAGGGAGGTCACTGACGCGCTCTAGACCACTTTACAACTTCCTTACAGCCCTAAGAGATCCTATCTGAGATATCACTATAGCTCATCCTGTTCATTGCCGATATTATCTTCCCACCTCTTCCTCTGCCTGCCTTGTATTCGTTTGCCTAGTACTATAACAAGCTGCATTTGTTGCAAAACGTTGTAATGAAGATTGTATGGTAACATCTTCTCTTTAATGAATATTGGGTTATTTCTGTGTTGGACAATAGCGGTGATAGCTGTCCGATGATTTGACAAGCTTTGTTGCATCTTGAGTCTATTTCTGTGTGGACAATAGTGGTGATAGCTGTCCGATGATTTGACAAGCTTTCTTGCGTCTTGAGTCTATTTCTGTGTTGGACAATAGTGGTGATAGCTGTCCGATGATTTGACAAGCTTTGTTGCATCTTGATTCTATCTCTGTGTTGGACAATAGTGGTGATAGCTGTCCAATGATTTGACAAGCTTTGTTGCATCTTGAGTCTATTTCTGTGTTGGACAATAGTGGTGATAGCTGTCCGATGATTTGACAAGCTTTCTTGCGTCTTGAGTCTATCTCTGTGTTGGACAATAGTGGTGATAGCTGTCCGATGATTTGACAAGCTTTGTTGCATCTTGATTCTATCTCTGCTGTTTGTCACTAGACTTTCTTGTGTCTTGAGTCTATCTCTGCGTTTGTCACTAGACTTTCTTGTGTCTTGAGTCTATCTCTGCTGTTTGTCACTAGACTTTCTTGTGTCTTGAGTCTATCTCTGCTGTTTGTCACTAGACTTTCTTGTGAGCCGAGATAGCTCAGTGGTTAGTGAAGTGGACTAAACAGGACCTTTTAGGTCGGGTTCGATTCTTAACGACGGTTTACTGGTTCACCAGCCTTAAATGGGGACCGAATTTTTTTATGGGAAAGTAAAGCGTCACGGCATGGAGAACAACATAATTGACAATCACGAAGATACAGACTTTCATTAATGGATGCTTACGCAGAATAAAAGGATGGAAATGGCAGGACAAAATCACTAACATAGAATTAAGCAAATGTACCAGTCAAATACCAGTGGATAGAGAGATACAGCGAAGACGATGGCGTTGGATAGGACACACACTGCGGAAGCCAACTGAGAGTATTACACAACAGGCCCTTTTTGGAATCCCCAGGGGAAAAGACAAAGAGGAAGACCAAGGAATTCTTGGAGAAGACAGATAGAAGCAGAGATGAAAATGATGGGGAACACATGTATTGATCTTAAAAGAATGGCAAAAAAAAAAACAGAACGACTTGGAAAGTGTTTGTTGAAGACTTATGCCCCAGATGGAGCAGAATGTGTTTGTTGAAAACCTTTGCTCCACAGGGAGCTGAAAGGTAGAAGAAGAAAGCGTCACGGGTGTAATATCGACCACATTACCTCAAAAATTATGTGCCGAAGGTTTGTCAAAATTATGGCCACTAAAACCATATTCCCTATACGCCACTTGGCGTGATGGAGCTCTTTACTTCTTTACTTTATAACCGTTTTGCTTCTTGAGTTATTTCTGTGTTGGACAATAGTGGTAATAGCTGCCCGATGATTTGACAAGCTTTGTTGCCTCTTGAGTCTATTTCCGCTGCTTGTGAATTGTCTTTTGTCACTAAACTTCCTTGATATTTATATGCATCTACTTGTTTTAGTTGTCTACCGTCTATCGCTCCGTTGATGCTCACTCCCCCCCCCCCTCCCCCTCACCTTCTCATTGCACGATTATTTCCATCTGAAGTTGGGCATTATATTTCTTGTTTTGTTTTGACCTCTGTCAGAATGCCCTCACTACACTTTTTGTAGCCCATGGTATTCTCCACATTCTTCTAAAAATAACATATTTCTGTGGCTCCCAGTGGGTTTTTTACGTGCTGTCCGATTCTCCATGATTCACATCCATAAGTCTTCAAGGCTGGCTCTGCGTAACACTGAAGAACGTAACAAATTATTATTTCAATGACATAACTCGGCGGCTTGAATCTGACATAATCAACATAAAAATGGTATGCAGCAGCTAAACTAATAGAAAAAGAAGGCAAACTATGACGTTTCATAAAACAATAAAGCTGTCATCAGGTGTAACAAACAAGCTGCACAAATTAAATAAATCAATCCAATCCGGAAAATACAACACTGATCTCAAAAATGGCGGAAGAAGAGGGTGGTCAGGATTTTCGTAGAGGTCGGTTATAAGATTAATAGCCAATATGGCAGGAAACACACTACAGGCATACACTACAGACATACACTACAGACATACACTACAGACATACACTACAGACACACACTACAGACATACGCTACAGACATACACTACAGACTTACACTACAGACACACACTACAGGCATACACTACAGACACACACTACAGACATACACTACAGACACACACTACAGACACACACACTACAGGCACACACTACAGACATACACAACAGACATACACTACAGACACACACTACAGACACACACTACAGACACACACTACAGACATATACTACAGACATACACTACAGACACACGCTACAGACATATACTACAGACATACACTACAGACACACACTACAGACATATACTACAGACACACACTACAGACACACGCTACAGACACACATACTACAGACACACGCTACAGGCACACACACTACAGACACACGCTACAGACACACACACTACAGACACACGCTACAGACACATGCTACAGACACACACACACTACAGACACACGCTACAGACACACACGCTACAGACACACGCTACAGACACACACACTACAGACACACGCTACAGACACACAATGTTTTCCATTTTTCACGCATTGAACGTACTCCTTTTCAAATTTCCTTGCAAAATCTCCATCGCTGATATAATTATTGAGGGAATACAAGTTTGGGTAGCCAGTTAAACACCTTCTGCACAATAACTTGTATCGTTTAACATTTCGCAAATCCGTCTTATTTGGAGGATGTTACCAGGCACGGCACACGATGTTTACAGGAAGCACGATAGGGGAGGTGTCGTTAACTAAAAATATTTAGGTGAACAGGAAGTGGCAGGACAAGTGTTTAAAGTACGCATGTACTTGTACTGTCAACAAGTGGTCAACCGTCATGAAAGGGGAATCGACGTATATACCGGTTGTCGACCTTCCATGTGGGCGTTGGCGGTACTGCTTCTCTCAGTAGTAAACATAAACAAATAAATATTGCGCTTGTAAATGATATATAAACACAAAACACATCCAATCCACATTTAAATGAACTGGCATTTATATTTTATCATTGAGTGCCGTCTCCGCATCGAAGGTTGGCTACCCTGGAGCGCCATTCCGCTCTGTCTTTTGCTTTGATGGTGCAGGTTGTCATAGGCTGACTTGTCCATCTTTTTCATGTTCATCATCATCATGTGCCATACCGGTTGGCGTAGGTGATCATGTCCCTCCACAATCTTCTATCTACAGTGCATCGTATCAGTTCTGTTGTTGACTGTTTTCCATGCCATGACACCAAGCAATCCAGTATCTTCTCTCTCTCTCTCTCTCTGTCGCCCGCGATCCGTCTTTCCTTTTTCATGTTACTCGTCCATATTAGTCTTGGTCTGCCTCTGCCTCTTTTACCTTGTATTTTCCCCTCCAGGGTTATTTTTAGTAGGCTGTTGTGTCTTTTAACATGCCCCAAAAATCTCATTTGTCTTGTTTGAATTTTGTTAAGTAGTTCTCTTTTCATTTTTAGTTGTTTAAGACTTCATCTTTTGTTTTCTTTTATTTCCATCCAATTCTACCTATTCCTCTACATATCCACATTTAAAAGGTTTCAATTTTCTGTTCTGTTTTCTTATCTAATGTCCATGTTTCTGCACCATACAGGTATATTAAGAAGATGTAACATTTGCTATTCTTAGCTTTAGCCCTGGTGTTATTTGTTTTGTTGTTAGTACAATTCTTATTTTTACACTTTTTAATTGTATTTTTATTTTCAATAGTTATTTATAGTTACAAATCATGAAATAAAGGAAAACGGGACAGGTGAAACACTGAATGAAGACATTGCATTGTGTCTCAGTTGCTCTTTGTTATGTTCGTCTACTGATGTGCTCATTGTTTAGACTGAAACTTTATTCCTGATGTAATCGTTTAAATAATACAATCTTCATCCCAACGTTGTGCTTCCAATGCCAGTCCTGGACCCTAGATGCAAGAACAATAAGAAAAATAACCTCTACAGAGATGAAATGTGTTAGACGAATGACAGGAAATCTCTCAGCCTGAGAGATAAGATCAGAAATGTAGAACTGAGAAAAAAGCTAGGAATAGCCTCTGCCATAGAATATATAAAGAAAACCACAGATAAAATGGTTTGGCCACGTGACAAAGCAGAAAGATCAAAACACAACACAACGAGCCATCAATAAACGTTGTGAGAATACCAGACCCAAGCCATCATCCTGGCGCAAGCCATCAGCTGTGGGTCGCTGACAGCTTCCAGCTCTACTGCTGTGAGGCGCGCCTTCGCCTCCATAAATGGATTTATTTATAACTTAAAATGGACAGAATATTTATAATCATAAATGGATTTATTTATAAATTAAATGGACAGAATATTTATAATCGTAAATGGATTTATTTATAACTTAAAATGGACAGAATATTATAATAATAAATGGATTTATTTATAATTTAAAATGGACAGAATATTTATAACCATAAATGGATTTATTTATAACTTAAAGTGGACATTGAAAATTGAAGCCTTTGAAATGTGGATTTATAGAAGAATAGGTAGAATTCGATGGAAAGAAAAGAAAACAAACGAAGAAGTTTTAAAACAACTAAAAATGAAAAAAGAACTATTAAACACAATTAGAACAAGACAATTGAAATTATTTGGGGCATGTTAAAAGACACAACAGTCTAATAAAAGTAATATTAGAAGAGAAAATACAAGGTAAAAGAGGTAGAGGCAGACCAAGAATAACATGGACGAGTAACATCAAAAGATGGACAAGTCAGCCTACGGCAATCTGCACCATCAAAGCAAGAGACAGAGTGGAATGGCGCTCCATGTTAGCCAACCTTCGATGCGGAGAGGGCACTCAATGATGATGATGAATGAGAACAGAATATTTATAATCATAAATGGATTTATTTATAACTTAAAATAGACAGAATATCTATAGCTATAACGTGGACAGAACATTTGTAATTAAGGAACGAACAAATACATAAAGGTACTCACATAAATGTTGGTGTGTCTATAGCTATAACGTGGACAGAACATTTGTAATTAAGGAACGAACAAATACATAAAGGTACTCACATAAATGTTGGTGTGTCTATAGCTATAACGTGGACAGAACATTTGTAATTAAAGAACGAACAAACACATAAAGGTACTCACATAAATGCTGGTGTGTCTATAGCTAAAACGTGGACAGAACATTTGTAATTAAAGAACGAACAAACACACAAAGGTACTCACATAAATGTTGGTGTGTCTATAGCTAAAACGTGGACAGAACATTTGTAATTAAGGAACGAACAAATACATAAAGGTACTCACATAAATGCTGGTGTGTCTATAGCTATAACGTGGACAGAAATTTGTAATTAAAGAACGAACAAACACATAAAGGTACTCACATAAATGTTGGTGTGTCTATAGCTATAACGTGGACAGAACATTGTAATTAAGGAACGAACAAACACATATAGGTAGGTACTCACATAAATGCTGGTGTGTCTATAGCTATAACGTGGACAGAACATTTGTAATTAAAGAACGAACAAACACATAAAGGTACTCACATAAATGCTGGTGTGTCTATAGCTATAACGTGGACAGAACATTTGTAATTAAGGAACGAACAAACACATAAAGGTACTCACATAAATGTTGGTGTGTCGTTTCCCGAAGAAAGGAAATGTGACGGAGAGATTGATCATGTTGGAGCCACCGTCGTCAGAGCGCTCTGTTTCTTTGTCGCCAGCGGAAGATCCGAACGGGAAAAAGTCAGTGACCGGAAGACAAGAAGATGGCCGCGCTTCTTGTATCAGGAGTAAGCACAGAATTAACAAGAGAACTCGAATGAGCACATCGACGTGAACTTTTGAAAAAATTGCGCGACTGAACACATCGACAGAGTGAAGAAAGACTCGACATGCACACATATAGTCTGTGGGCATGGATGTTGAGATTAGGGAGTGTAGTTGACAGTAATAACTGGACAAAAATGACGGCTGACGATGATCGAAGCTAGAGAAACTTGACGAACGAATTTTGGGATTCATGACGGTAGATTCGTGGTCTGGCGACCAGAGGTGATTTTGTTTCCACACAAGGTCAAGTGAAGGCAAGCATCCAGTGATAATAATGGCACACGGTTCGATTCCGTAGAACAAAATACGACCATCCGCCTTTTATTGTGAAAACACGCAACAAATACATCTCCTGTCCTGCATGTTTCGGTCACACCGATTTCTTTAATAACAGTTCATGGTTTCCCAAAAGTCTTATTTCATAGCTGGTCTCTTTGCCATTACATTGTGAACACTAAACATTAAATATAACACACATTGCATTTTACAATTATAAAATATAACGAAAAGCGTAAAAATATCCTTAAATGTATTGAAAACTGTACTGTAAAAATATACGATAGCGTATAACGATTCAGAGGAATGAAGTATTAAATTCAACTCTCGGGGAAATGAAAGAGCGGACAGGTTGGCTAGCTGCGCTGTCGTTGAGGAGGGGCAACCAATGGATCGGGCGGACATCATCAATGCCCTCTGAGATGTCGGAAGAGCACAGGACTTCGACAAACACAGATCCACGTCACTTCTTCGGATGAAAGAGATGGGAGTTAAGATGGCACAGCCAGAAATGAGAAAACTTAGTGGCCGTGTAAGAAGACTTATCAACCAACATAGAACTGGAGTCGTCAGTCGCTGGACACTGAGGGAATTGATGAGGAGGGGATCTGAGCACCTATGGACATGTTCGGAGTGCAATGATGATGACCCGCAAATAACTCAATAACTCTCGTTGGAAGAAAAATAAGAGAAATTAGAATAGACTTATTTGAAAACAAATCATCATCATCAAGCACCAAGCCTAGCCACTGCTCTTATCGCACAGCAGTTTTTTACTTATACTTTAGTTCATTTGCTCATGTGTGTCTTTCCACAAAAAATAAAATAGACCAGCTTTTTCTATTTTACATTCAAGATGATTAGAAAAAGCGGTGTTTTAGAATTTAAAAAATGTTTGTGATTAAAAAATGAATATTTCTTCCCCATAACTCCATTATTTGTTCATTTTGTCTTTTATTTCCGGGCATTATTGCACTCAAATATTATCATCTAATACCATCCCTGCTGGCGTCGGTGATCATGTCTCTCCACAACTTTCGATCTCGACAGGTATTATCCTTTCTGTTGTTGACCTTCTGCCAAGCCATTCTTTTAAGCTGTCTGATATCTTTTCTCTTTGCTTCACTCTTTCTATCCGTCCCTTAATTTTCCAAGTTGTTACATTATTTTCCAGCTGTTCCCTATTCATTTCATGACCATCAAATGATGATTGTTTCTACCTAATATTAGAAATTAGCTCTCTTTTTCCTTTGACCTCTTTCATAATGTTTTCATTACTCTTCTTAGCTATCCGTGGTATTCTCAACATTCTTCTGTAAAACCTCATTTTTACAGCCTACAGCTATGTTCTTGTCTGTTGTCCATGATTCACATCCATATTTGAAAACAAATACTTCAGGAAAATACCTCGTATACCATGGAATGAATTTAAGACTAGTAGACATTCGAGACAGACGAGAAAATATACATGGACAACAAACCAGTAGATCGATCACTTTATCTATCTTGGAAGTCACATTGATCGGAAGGAAATACAAGTAAAGAAATTAGAATCAGAATAGCTAAAGCAGCAATGTATTTCAGAAGCCATGAAAAGTTTAATTCAAACAGATGACAAAATATACATGGAAAACAAACCAGTGGAAGAGATCGATCACTTTATCTATCTTGGAAGTCACATTGATCGAGAAGGAGATACGAGCAAAGAAATTAGAATCAGAATAGCTAAAGCAGCAATGTATTTCAGAAGCCATGAAAAGTTTAATTCAAACAGATGACAAAATATACATGGAAAACAAACCAGTGGAAGAGATCGATCACTTTATCTATCTTGGAAGTCACATTGATCGGGAAGGGGATACAAGTACAGAAATTAGAATCAGAATAGCTAAAGCAGCAATGTATTTCAGAAGCCATGAAAAGTTTAATTCAAACAGATGACAAAATATACATGGAAAACAAACCAGTGGAAGAGATCGATCACTTATCTATCTTGGAAGTCACATTGATCGAGAAGGAGATACGAGCAAAGAAATTAGAATCAGAATAGCTAAAGCAGCAATGTATTTCAGAAGCCATGAAAAGTTTAATTCAAACAGATGACAAAATATAAATGGAAAACAAACCAGTGGAAGAGATCGATCACTTTATCTATCTTGGAAGTCACATTGATCGGGAAGGAGATACAAGTAAAGAAATTAGAATCAGAATGGCTAAAGCAGTAATGTCTTTCAGAAGCCTTGAAAAGTTGTGGAAATCAAAACTAATCAGCACAAACACAAAACTTAGGCTCTTCAAATCAAATGTACTATCAACCCTTACGTATGCGTGTGAAAGCTGGAAAACAACAAGAGACATAGAAACATAGTTGAACGCATTCGAAAATAAATGTCTAAGGAAAATACTTGGTATAGCGTGGAATGAATTCAAAACAAACGAGGAAATTAGAGAAAGCGCCAATCAACCACTAATATCTTCAGTAATAAAGAAAAGACGATGGTCATATGTTGGACATGTGATGAGGAGAGATAATAACCGAATAGCAAAGCAAGCCCTCATATGGGAAACAACAGGTAAGAGGAAAAAGAGGAAGGACTCTGGAGACACTGAGAAGAACATTGATGAGAGAGGCAAGAGCAACAGGATTCGGCTCCCTCGATGAGATAGAGCTGCTTGCACAGAACAGAGACAGATGGCGAGATTTGATAACATACCTTTAAAAGAAAACTACTAGAACAAAAATTCAGATATGAGAAGGTGTATCTTGGTCTACGCCCTATGGGCCGGCAACGGCTCGAAAGGTCAATAGATAGACATTCGAGAAGTGATAAAGTATTCAGACTATCCTAAAGATAAGACCCTAACCGCATGTTCTCAGTTTGGTGAGATAACGATAACAAGTGCATTTCAAAGCAGGTCCTCAAACGGGAACCACATGGTAAAAGAAAAAGTGGCCGACCTAAAAAAACACTGAAAAGATTTCGGTTACGAGAGATATCAACAACAGGCAGTAGCTCGATCGCCGAGGTTGAGGTACCGAAATTGAACACAGCCAAACTGTCCTTCGTTATACGGTACATCATTCATCATAAACAATCGGAATATTGAAATACGATCCGGATGAAATACACAGCTCACGGTGTACACAGAGCGCTAAACTCAGTAGCTCCGGCAGCAAGATGAACTTGAAATATGAGAAAATTGCAACAAGGAACACTTTTCAAACAGAGCATTCAACGGTTCATGTTGCTATCTGCCATATTGACAGGAAGTCCTCGAAAAAACAATAGAATAGAAGAAAACAGTCAATTTCTTCAAAATACATCAGAAGCTATGGGTGCTTACTATCTACCTATTACTTATTACTTATATAGACTGGATGTCTAAGTTAGTCGAAACATTGACGATAGGGGAGATCAGCGAGCTTCCATTCCTAGACGATCAGCACTAAAACATGGACAAATAGGAGATCAACGAGCTTCCATTCCTAGACGATCAGGCACTAATACATGGACAAATAGGAGATCAAAACTACACCTAAACAGACATAACAACACAAAATCTTAACACAACGTGAACATCAACACTACACCTAAACAGACATAACAACACAAACACTTAACACAGCGTGAACATCAACACTACACTAAACAGACATAACAACACAAACACTTAACACAACGTGAACATCAACACTACACCTAAACAGACATAACAACACAAACACTTAACACAACGTGAACATCAACACTACACCTAAACAGACATAACAACACAAACACTTAACACAACGTGAACATCAACACTACACCTAAACAGACATAACAACACAAACACTTAACACAACGTGAACATCAACACTACACCTAAAACAGACATAACAACACAAACACTTAACACAACGTGAACATCAACACTACACCTAAACAGACATAACAACACAAACACTGAACACAACGTGAACATCAACACTACACCTAAACAGACATAACAACACAAACACTGAACACAACGTGAACATCAACACTACACCTAAACAGACATAACAACACAAACACTGAACACAGCGTGAACATCAACACTACACCTAAACAGACATAACAACACAAACACTTAACACAGCGTGAACATCAACACTACACCTAAACAAACATAACAACACAAACACTTAACACAGCGTGAACATCAACACTACACCAAAACAGACATAACAACACAAACACTTAACACAACGTGAACATCAAACACTACACCAAACAGACATAACAACACAAACACTTAACACAACGTGAACATCAACACTACACCTAAACAGACATAACAACACAAACATTAACACAACGTGAACATCAACACTACACCTAAACAGACATAACAACACAAACACTTAACACAACGTGAACATCAACACTACACCTAAACAGACATAACAACACAAACACTTAACACAACGTGAACATCAACACTACACCTAAACAGACATAACAACACAAACACTTAACACAACGTGAACATCAACACTACACCTAAACAGACATAACAACACAAACACTTAACACAACGTGAACATCAACACTACACCTAAACAGACATAACAACACAAACACTTAACACAGCGTGAACATCAACACTACACCTAAACAGACATAACAACACAAACACTTAACACAGCGTGAACATCAACACTACACCTAAACAGACATAACAACACAAACACTTAACACAACGTGAACATCAACACTACACCTAAACAGACATAACAACACAAACACTTAACACAACGTGAACATCAACACTACACCTAAACAGACATAACAACACAAACACTGAAACACAACGTGAACATCAACACTACACCTAAACAGACATAACAACACAAACACTTAACACAACGTGAACATCAACACTACACCTAAACAGACATAACAACACAAACACTTAACACAACGTGAACATCAACACTACACCTAAACAGACATAACAACACAAACACTTAACACAGCGTGAACATCAACACTACACCTAAACAGACATAACAACACAAACACTTAACACAACGTGAACATCAACACTACACCTAAACAGACATAACAACACAAACACTTAACACAACGTGAACATCAGCACCAACAAGACAGAAATCATCAACATCGCAGACGGGAAACAGAACATCAACGTAACGATAGATAACTAAAACAAATGAAGGCATTTAAATAAGTAAGAAACCTAGTTTAAAAAAAAAAATACATAAATAAAGAGCCCTGTCACGCTAAGAACCATATAGGGAACATGATAGTGACTATAAATTTTATAGACCTCCAGCACATGATTTTTGGGGTCGGTATTACGCCCGTTCCGCTTTACTTTCCCAGAATAAAAATCCAGTACCCATTTAAGGCTGGGTAAACACGGAAGCCGTCGGTTAGGATCGAACCCTACCTCTTGTCTTTGTAGTCCAGCTCACTAACCACTGAGCTATCGCGACTCCAATGAAACCTAGTGATATATGGCAATCACAAGCAGTAGAAAGACACAGAATGTCTTTTTTCTTTTCTATCTCACTGATACCTAAAAGGTGTCGTGGTTATATCATTTGTCGTTCTTGAGCTGCTCGAACTGTCTGAATTAGTGATTTTCCTTTGTTGTTACATGTCTCTGTCACTGCATCTATCCATCTTCTTCTTTTTTCTTTTCACTGATACTAAAAGGTGTCGTGGTTTATATCATTTGTCGTTCTTGAGCTGCTCGAACTGTCTGAATTAGTGATTTTCCTTTGTTGTTACATGTCTCTGTCACTGCATCTATCCATCTTCTTTTTTCTTTTTCACTGATACCTAAAAGGTGTCGTGGTTTATATCATTTGTCGTCCTTGAGCTGCTCGAACTGTCTGAATTAGTGATTTTCCTTTGTTGTTACATGTCTCTGTCACTGCATCTATCCATCTTCTTCTGGGTCTTCCTCTTGGTATTTTTCCATGCATTCTCGAGAGAACGTCCTTGATGGTGATTGGTGAGGATTCATTCTGACCAGGTGACCAAACCATTTAAGTGTTGTTGTTCTATATATTCTTGGCAGGGTTTTATTCCTACAATTTTTCTTATGGTTTCATTTGGTATTCTATCACTTCTTATGTTGTTTGTTACTTTCTCAAGCACAGAATGATGTAACAACGTTTAATCAAATCATTAGACAGCTTTAACTAATGCTGCCCAACAAGGATATAAACACTAGAGGCAAAACGGGCAGCAATACAATCTTCATCCCAACCTTGTGCTGCTATTGATAGACCTTGACGCTAGAGTCAAGAACAAGAAAATAGCGATCACGGAGACAAAATGTGTTAGACGAATGGCAGGAAACAGCCTGAGAGATACGATAAAAATAGCGATCACTGAGACAAAATGTGTTAGACGAATGGCAGGAAACAGCCTGAGAGATACGATAAAAATAGCGATCACTGAGACAAGATGTTAGACGAATGGCAGGAAACAGCCTGAGAGATACGATAAAATAGCGATCACTGAGACAAGATGTGTTAGACGAATGGCAGGAAACAGCCTGAGAGATACGATAAAAATAGCGATCACTGAGACAAAATGTGTTAGACGAATGGCAGGAAACAGCCTGAGAGATACGATAAAAATAGCGATCACTGAGACAAGATGTGTTAGACGAATGGCAGGAAACAGCCTGAGAGATACGATAAAAATAGCGATCACTGAGACAAGATGTGTTAGACGAATGGCAGGAAATAGCCTGAGAGATACGATAAAAAATGAAGAACTGAAAAAAAAAAGTTAGGAGTAATTTCCGACATTTAAAAGAAACAACAGATAAAATGGCATGTTATAAAACAGAAAGACCAAAACACAACGAGCTTTCAATAAACGTTATGGGAACACCAGACCAAGAGCCGACCACGAAAATGATGAATTGATGGAATATTAGACAGAACAGAAGAGCAAAAGGCAGCAAACTAAATCTTCACTCATCGCTAAAGGCAAATGAGGAAGGAAAGACTAAGAAGAGTCATCATTCTTTGATGACGTAGTGAGAAAACTCAAAGCTGAAACATTGTAACACAGACAAAGTAGAAAGTAAAAGAGGCGCTAGAAAATGGAAAGACAGTTTAACAACGGGGCATGGGAAAAGGTTAACATATAAATGACAAAGTCCTTCGATAACAAGAAAAGTAATAGCCTACACACGTCTACATGACACATAATGATGGTACTAACAGCCCATCTCTCAACGCCCCCCCCCCCTTTCCCAATTCTACTCCCGATCTATTCCCATAGATCCTCAACCTTCACCTTTAATGGAAACACATAATCAAACTAGTTTTTCCCGTTGCTTCTAGTCCTAAATTTTATTTATCTAAAAAAATTAAAAACTCGCATTGAATTCGCAGTTAATAAAATACTCTCAAAACATAACCAAGTTTGTCTATTCGACTGGATATCGACATCGAAAGAGAATCATGCCCCCAATTTGAATACTACATTTTTAACAATTAAAACACGATCCGGGTTAAAATTAGGGGTTTCGTGTTAAGATTTTACGGGAACACGTTTAAAAGACATAAGTGTCTATTGAGATTTCACCGTACATGATTTCAATAATGTGATTGGTTAAATGTAGAAGCTGGCGAGAATGACGTGGGTATATATTTATATATATATATATATATATATATATATATTATATATATATATATCTATATATATATATATATATATATATATATATATATATATATATATATACTGACGGGTCTGAGATAAGAAGGCTTAAATTAGGATGGGGTTTCTGCTAGATCAAAACGGGACTAATACTTTGACAAGCAACGTGGGATTGGAGGGAAACAGACACGAAGACCGTGCAAGACACGATTTAAAAAAAATGGAGTAGATACAATATCATCATCATCATGTGCCATACCGGTTGGCGTAGGCGATCGTGTCCTTCCACAATCTTCTATCACAGTCATCGTATCAATTCGAAAAATATCGATTGTTTCTTCGATACAATATATTAATAAAAATAAAATGTATTTTTTTTTTTTGCGGGTAAGACAAAATTAAGCAGAAAATTAACGACTCTATCCAAAAATGGTCTTCAGCTGGGAAAAACATAAATATAACAGAATATGACTCTGGACATAACATCAGAAGAAACTCTAAATCTAATGTTGGCTAGACGGATTTACTGTCACGCAGATACACACAGAAAACTAATCGCTTTTGACGACAAACGCCTAAGAAGAATATTCTGTGTACAATGGATTGAATTCAAGACTAATATAGAGATAGCAGAAATGGTCATGCAACCAACGATCTCATCTACAATTAGGAAAAGAAAATGGACATATATCAGACATGTGCTGAGAAGAGACAACACAAGAATTTTAAACAAGCTCTTCTATGGAAACCATCAGGATACAGAAAAAAGGAAGACCCAGAGAGACATTGAAAGAACACACACACACACACGGACGCACGCACGCACGCATACACACGCACACACACACACACACACACAAACGCACGCACGCACACACACACGCACACACACATATATAAGAGCACTATTATAAGAGAAGCAAAGTTGGCAGGCATAGACTCATTAGATAAGGTCGAATATCATGTCAAGAATAGAGAGGGTGGTGAAAAACGCTATAAGCCCTATGTGACGTCACACGGCGCGGGAAGGATCAAGCTAAAGAACAAGATATGCACAGATCGAGACGACATAGGGTAAGCAAAGATTTAAAAAAAAAACGAACGGATATAATTTAGTTTGAACACACTGAACAACTGAATAATGCTCAGATCACCTTCAAACACACTGAACAACTGAATAATGCTCAGATCACCTTCAAACACACTGAACAACTGAATAATGCTCAGATCACCTTCAAACACACTGAACAACTGAATAATGCTCAGATCACCTTCAAACACACTGAACAACTGAATAATGCTCAGATCACCTTCAAACACACTGAACAACTGAATAATGCTCAGATCACCTTCAACACACTGAACAAATGAATAATGCTCAGATCACCTTCAAACACACTGAACAACTGAATAATACTCAGATCACCTTCAAACACACTGAATAACTGAATAATGCTCAGATCACCTTCAAACACACTGAACAACTGAATAATGCTCAGATCACCTTCAACACACTGAACAAATGAATAATGCTCAGATCACCTTCAAACGCAGTAGTGAAAAACTTAATAGTGCTAGGATGACCTCTACGTCATATCGAACAACTGAATAGTGCTCAGATCACCTCTACGTCATATCGAACAATTGAATAGTGCTCAGATCACATCCACGTCATAACGAACAATTGAATAGTGCTCAAATCACCTCCACGTCATAACGAACAATTGAATAGTGCTCAGATCACCTCACGTCATAACGAACAATTGAATAGTGCTCAGATCACCTCACGTCATATCGAACAACAGAATAGTAGTTAGTTATTACTGATACCAGACATTCATTGTTAGTTATTACTGATACCAGACATTCATTGTTAGTTATTACTGATACCAGACATTCATTGTTAGTTATTACTGATACCAGACATTCATTGTTAGTTATTACTGATACCAGACATTCATTGTTAGTTATTACTGATACCAGACATTCATTGTTAGTTATTACTGATACCAGACATTCATTGTTAGTTATTACTGATACCAGACATTCATTGTTAGTTATTACTGATACCAGACATTCATTGTTAGTTATTACTGATACCAGACATTCATTGTTAGTTATTACTGATACCAGACATTCATTGTTAGTTATTACTGATACCAGACATCATTGTTGGTTATTACTGATACCAGACATTCATTGTTGGTTAAAGTGTCAAGTTCTTCACTGTTGGCATCATCATCATCATGTGCCATACCTGTTGGCGTAGGCGATCATGTCCCTCCACAATCTTCTATCTACAGTGCATCGTATCAGTTCTGTTGTTGACTGTTTTCCATGCCATGACACCAAGCTATCCAGTATTTTCTCTCTTTGTCGTCCGCGATTTATCTTTCCCTGTATTTTGCCAGTTGGAACCAAGTATTCCAACTTTCCTCTTCTCATGATGTACCCAAAAAATGTGATTGCTTCTTTCTGATGTTTTTTAAGAGCTCCCTTTTTGTGTTGGCCTCTTTGAGAACTTCCTCATTGATCTTTTTAGCTGTCCAGGGAACATTCAACATTCTATTTAGAAACCCTATCTATGTGGCTTCTAACCGTCTTTTCACAGCTGACAGTGGCGGACTAAACACTTGGCACAATAGGTGTAGGCTTGGGACATCAAGGAAAGAAAGCACCACAAAGAAGCCCCAAGAAAAAAATTGCTTCTTCTTCTTCTGTCCTTCCTCATCTGCCTTTCAGCGTCGAGGGGAGATATAATTTGCGGTCGTTTGCTCTCTCTTCGCCTCTGCTGCTGTTATGTTCCTAGTGCTTGTAATATTCCGTCGATCCATCTTTTTCGTGGTCGACCATCGGGTCTGATGTTCTCACAATGTTTATTGAAGCCTTGCTGGTGTGTTTTGATCTTTCTGCCTTGTCACGTGGTCAAACCATTTTATCTGTTGTTTCTTTATATATTCTATGCCAGGAGCTATTCCTATCTTTTTTCTCAGTTCTTCAATTCTGATCTGAGAGATCATCTCTCAGACTGTTTCCTGTCATTCGTCTGACACAATTAATCTCAGTGGAGGTTATTTTTTTTATTGTTCTTGCATCTAGGGTCCAGGTTTGGCATTGGTAGCACAACGTTGGATGACGTTTATGAAGATGAAAATGGCATACAAATATATATATATATATACAATAATAATAATATAACAAGAGCAGTCAGTGAAGGGGGAGCCTCGATAGCTCAGTGGTTAGTGACCTGGACTACAAAGGACAAGGGGTGTAGCTAAAATATATAACATTTCTTGTATCATAGAGAAGGTTCAACAACATAAATTAATTTTTTTAAAAATAGATTCAAAGAGAAAAATATGAAACATTTGTAGCAAGATTCGAACCCGACAACTTCTTGTCTATGCTGCCAACGTTTAACCTCTAAATCACCCAGTTCTTATTTTCTCCGCATCTTTGTGGTACTTCCAGCAACAGACTAACCAGTGTAGACTGGCCAAGTGAGTAGGGGTCAAAAGGGAAGACAACCCGGTACTTAAAAAAAACACCACGCAGAAGATGGATGTGATGGGCCGCAAGTTGCAGATATCACAGATTTTACTACAAACTACAACATAACTCGGGAGCCGCGATAGCTCAGGGGTTAGTGAACTTCACTACAAAAGACAAGGGGCAGGATTCGATCCCAACCGACGGCTTCCTGGTTCACCCAGCCTTAAATGAGTACCGGATTTTTTGGGCGGAAAGTAAAGCGGCACGGGCGTAATACCGACCACATTACCCCAAAAATTATGTGCTGAAGGTCTGTAAAATATACGGTCACTTACACCTAGATGCAAGAACAATAAAAAAAAATAACCTCTACAGAGATGAAATGTGTTAGACGAATGACAGGAAACAGTCTGAGAGATAAGACCTGAAATGAAGAACTCAGAAAAAAAAAAGCTAGGAATAGTCCCCGTCATAGAATATATAAGGAAACAACAGATAAAATGGTTTGGCCACGTGACAAGGCAGAAAGAACAAAACACAACACAGCGAGCCTTCAACAAACGTTGTGAGAACACCAGACCCAAGGGTCGACCACGAAAAGATGGGTCGATGGAATATTAAAAGCACTAGGAAACATAACAGCAGCAGAGGCGAACAGAATAGCAAAAGACCGCAAATTATATCTCCCCTCGACGCTGAAAGGCAGATGAGGAAGGAAAGAAGAAGAAGACTTACACCATATTCCTATACGCCACTTGGCGTGACGGGGGCTCTTTACCTTTTACTCAGTGAAGGGGGAATTCCCCCACATAAATGAAAGCAACAAGACCGGCTGGGTGCCTTATCTCTATTGCGTACAGAAGCTGACGTGTTACATCACATTAGTTTAAGGATCTCATCAAAGACTTTGCAATTGAAACAATAATAGGAGAAAACTTCTTCAAATATAAATCAAGTGGAAATAAACAAAATTAACGTTATTTTTCTATTTCCGGTAAGTTTTTGCTGAATTTCGATAAAAAACATTTTAATTTATGGCTTATTATTATTTATATTTTGAATTACATATTAATATATATCTAATTTATTTATATATATATATATATATATATAGTGTTCTTTTTCCTCTTTTCTCTTGTCACTGATACCTAAAAGGTGTCGTGGTTATATCATTTGTCGTTCTTGAGCTGCTCGAACTGTCTGAATTAGTGATTTTCCTTTGTTGTTACATGTCTCTGTCACTGCATCTATCCATCTTCTTCTTTTCTCTTTTCACTGATACCTAAAAGGTTGTCGTGGTTTATATCATTTATCGTTCTTGAGCTGCTCGAACTGTCTGAATTAGTGATTTTCATGTGTTGTTACATGTCTCTGTCACTGCATCTATCCATCTTCTTCTTTTTCTCTTTCACTGATACCTAAAAGGTGTCGCGTTTATATCATTTATCGTTCTTGAGCTGCTCGAACTGTCTGAATAGTGATTTTCATGTGTTGTTACATGTCTCTGTCACTGCATCTATCCATCTTCTTCTTTTCTCTTTTCACTGATACCTAAAAGGTGTCGTGGTTTATATCGTTTGTCGTTCTTGAGCTGCTCGAACTGTCTGAATTAGTGATTTTCATGTGTTGTTACATGTCTCTGTCACTGCATCTATCCATCTTCTTCTTTTCTCTTTTCACTGATACCTAAAAGATGTCGTGGTTTATATCATTTGTCGTTCTTGAGCTGCTCGAACTGTCTGAATTAGTGATTTTCCTTTGTTGTTACATGTCTCTGTCACTGCATCTATCCATCTTCTTCTGGGTCTTCCTCTTGGTATTTTTCCATGCATTCTCGAGAAGAACGCCCTTGATGTGATTGGTTAAGGTTCATTCTGACCAGGTGGCAAAACCATTTAAGTTGTTGTTCTATATATTCTAGGCAGGGGTTTTGTTCCTACTACTATTTTTCTTATGGTTTCATTTGGTATTCTATCTCTTCTTGTGTTGTTTGATACTTTTCTCAAGCATCGCATCTCACATGTATTGATCTTTCTTAAATGGGACTTGAAAGGGTCCATGTTTGACTTTCATAGCACAAAGTTGGTATGAAAATACTATTTATTATTTGTTGTTTAGCTGGCATAGAAATTTTTGGATGTCTTAGCAATGGTGAAAGCTGTTATGTGACAGCATTTGCTTTTTGTATTCTCATGTCAATTTCTCTGTCTAGTTTTCCATCTTCTGTGAACATTGTGCCTAAATACTTGAATTCCTCTACTTGTTATATTTCTTTATCTTTGATCTTAATGTTTCATGGGTGTCTTAATTTGCTTATTCTTATAGCCTCTGTTTTTGCAGTGTTAATTTTCATACTGTAGATTGTGCAGCTTTTATCTAGAGATGTTAAATGCTGTTGTAGCAGGTTTTCATCCTCATATATTAGGCATTGTCATCTGCGAAGAGTAGCTCATTGATGTTGGAGTTTTACCTCTATGTTATTATTTGATTTGTCCTTATTGTTGGTTGTTTCCTGATTTATTTTGTCCATATATATGATGAAGAGGAGTGGTGAGAGGACACATCCTTGTCTTACTCCTGCTGTAACCTGAAACCATTATGACAGACCTTCCGATGTTCTAACGGCACTTTGACTGTTTTTATATAATGCCATTATATTATCTAGTAGTTGTCCCGCTACCCCGTATGTTTCTAAAGTTTGCCAAAGTTTGTTCCTGTCCTCACGATCAAACACTTTTTCCTGATCTATAAACACTATATTTAGGTTTCTGTCATATTCTATTGTTTTTTCACATAGTTGTCTCAATGTAAATATAGCATCAGTACAGCTTTTGCCTTTTCTGAATCCGAATTGATTATTACTGATTATTGAATATGGTGTTAGTGACCATACATTTTATAGACCTTCAGCACATGATTTTTGGGACAATGTGATCGGTATTGCGCCTGTGCAGCTTTACTTTTCCAGAAAAAAATCCAGTACCCATGCGGGCATATAAGGCTGGGTGAACCCGGAAGCCGTTGATGAGGATCGACTCTTGTCCTTTGTTGTCCAGTTCACAACCACTGAGCTAACTCGATATATATATATATATGTGTGTGTGGGAAGGTGGGGTTTACAAAATCGTTAAAGTGGTTAGGACCTCTAATGATCTTAATCCAGCCATGACTGTTGATGATCTTGAATTAGCTTTTTCTCTTGTCACTAGATATCATCTTAGTTTTCTGTCAGATCAGTCATACGTTTATCTCTGGACAGACCCCAGTAATGGCATACAGCGGTAGAGATATTTTGTTAATAAATGACGAGATGGCTGGCGCA
This sequence comes from Megaustenia siamemsis, assembly GCA_032433765.1. Taxonomy (NCBI): domain Eukaryota; kingdom Metazoa; phylum Mollusca; class Gastropoda; order Stylommatophora; family Ariophantidae; genus Megaustenia; species Megaustenia siamemsis. Next base: position 23,787,295 of record JAVIAB010000159.1, read on the forward strand.
CGCAGCGCGAGCAGATGTGGGGCGTGGCCTAGATCCGGCAAATAAAACAAATAATAATCAGGTTTATGTGTGCGTTTTTAAAATAAATTAAATATACTGGAACTGTAAATGCAATCGTAATATACAGGGTCACTGACTTCCGGTTTAGTTATAATTGTCTAGTCATCATCATCAAGTGCCATGTCTGCTGGCGTAGTGATCGTGTCTCCCCGCGTAGGTGATACATGATAATATCTCTCTACAACAAACATAGAACTGGAGTCGTCAGTCGTTGGACACTGAGGGAATTGCTGAGGAGGGGATCTGAGCACCTATGGACATGTTCGGAGTGCAATGATGATGACCCGCAAATAACTCAATAATAACTCAACTCAATCTCTCTACAACTTTCAATCTCGACAGTTATTTATCATTTCTGTTGTTGACCTTGTGCCAAGAAATTCTCTTAAGCTGTCTGGTATCTTTCTTTTTGGGTCCCTCTATGTTTTCGTTCCTCAAATTTTCCAAGTTGTCACAATATATTACAGCTGTTCCCTTCTCATTACATGGCCAAAAAAATGATGATTGTTTCTTCCTAACATTGGAAATTAGCTCTCTTTTTGCTTTAGCTTCTTTCAGAACGTTTTCATTACTCTTCTTAGCTGTCCATGGTATTCTCAACATTCTTCTGTAAAACCACATTTATGCAGCCTCCAGTAATTTTCTTGTATGTTGCCCTACTGTCTATGATTAACATCCATATATTATGACTGGCTCTACATAACATTTAGGAACTATTTTTCTTGTTTCTATTGTCAAAAAGATGAGTTCTTAAATGTTATGTAGAGCCAGTCTTAACATATGGATGCGAATCATGGACAATAGGACAACAGATAAGAAAATCACCGGAGTCTGTAGAAATGTGGTTTTACAGAAGAATGTTGAGATTACCATGGACAGCTAAGAAGAGTAGTAATGAAGATGTTCTGAAAGAGGCCAAAACAAAAAGAGAGCTAATTTCCAATATTAGGAAGAAACAATCATCATTTTTTGGCCATGTAATGAGAAGAGAACAACTGGAATATATTGTAACAACTGGAAAAATTGAGGGACGAAGATATAGAGGGAAGCAAAGAGAAAAAATAACAGACAGCTTAAGAGAATGGCTTTGGCAGAAGGTCAACAACATAAATGGTAAATAGCTGCCAAGATCGATGGTTGTTGAGAGACATGATCACCTACGCCAGTAGGCCAGGTACTTGATGATGATTGTCAAAAATCAGTTACGTAGTATCTTCCTCATTTTTTAGAAAGCTGCTTTTCCCTGAGTCATTCTGCATCTCACCTCTGTTGTACATCTACCATCTGAGGTTAACATTGTTCCCATATATTTTAATTCATTACTTGTTTTAATATTGTTCCACTTGTCTTTATAGTGCATGTTGGCGAAGCCTGTATCTTTGTTGCTACCATTACTTCTGTCTCTTTACTGGTATAATACTAAACACCCCAAAAAACCACGCGGTGAAGGTCTGTAAAATATATGGTCACGAACACCATATTCCCCTAAACGGTACTTGGCATGACAGGGCTCTAACACCATATTCCCTATACGGTACTTTGGTGTGACAAGGCTCTAACACCATATTCCCCTAAACGGTACTTGGCATGACAGGGCTCTAACACCATATTCCCTATACGGTACTTTGGTGTGACAAGGCTCTAACACCATATTCCCCTAAACGGTACTTGGCATGACAGGGCTCTAACACCATATTCCCTATACGGTACTTTGGTGTGACAAGGCTCTAACACCATATTCCCTAAACGGTACTTGGCGTGACAGGGCTCTAACACCATATTCCCTATACGGTACTTTGGTGTGACAGGGCTCTAACACCATATTCCCTATACGGTACTTTGGTGTGACAGGGCTCTAAACACCATATTCCCTATACGGTACTTTGGTGTGACAGGGCTCTAACACCATATTCCCCTAAACGGTACTTGGCGTGACAGGGCTCTAACACCATATTCCCTATACGGTACTTTGGTGTGACAGGGCTCTAACACCATATTCCCTATACGGTACTTTGGTGTGACAAGGCTCTAACACCATATTCCCCTAAACGGTACTTGGCGTGACAGGGCTCTAACACCATATTCCCCTAAACGGTACTTGGCGTGACAGGGCTCTAACACCATATTCCCTATACGGTACTTTGGTGTGACAAGGCTCTAACACCATATTCAATAAACGGTACTTGGCGTGACAGGGCTCTAACACCATATTCCCTATACGGTACTTTGGTGTGACAGGGCTCTAACACCATATTCCCTATACGGTACTTTGGTGTGACAGGGCTCTAACACCATATTCCCTATACGGTACTTTGGTGTGACAGGGCTCTAACACCATATTCCCTACGGGGCTCTTTACTTTATTTTAATGGTTATTGCGTGTGCGCACACGTGTGTGTATGGCGCCTAATTGTGACACATCTGCCTCACTCTTAACGCTTCTGATCTCTGTCGTTTGTCTGAGTGTGTCCAGACAATACGGTTGATGTTCGTGAGTGATGACGTACAGCACGTGTGAGCTCACACGGGTAGCTGGTAATCGTGTTGGTTTACACTGGAGTAGGGGAACCGCGATAGCTCAGTGTTTAGTGAACTGGACTACAAAGAACTAACGTACAGATTCACCAAGCCTTCAATGTGTATCGGATTTTTTTCTGTGAATGTAAAGCGGCACGGACGTAATACCGACCACATTACCACAAAAATCATGTGCCGACGGTCTGAAAAAAATTATGGTCACTAACACCATATTCCCTACACGCCACTTGGCGTGCGGCGGCATTAACACATTTTTCCTACACGCCACTTGGCGTGCCGCATCATTAACACAATATTCCCTATACGCCACTTGGTGTGCCCGGGCTCTTTACCTTCTTTACTTACTCTGGAGGAGCGAGAGTTTGGTGATTAAAGAAACGACGGGTTGGTAGCGAGTGAGACACCATGTATTCCATTTATCAAACGAACAATTACGACCGTCAGTTAATGTTAGCGATCGTTAAAGCCCCTAAAGAGAACAGAACAGAGAATTCAAGCCTTTGAAATGTGGATATATAGAAGAATAGGTAGAATTGGATGGAAGGAAAATAAAACAAACGATGAAGTTTTTAAAACAACTAAAAATGAAAAGAGAAATACTAAACACAATTAAAAGAAAACACATGCGATTTATGGACCATATTAAAAGACACAACAGCCTAATGAAAGTAATCCTGGAGGGGAAAATACAAGGTAAAAGAGGCATAGGCAGACCAAGACTAACATGGACGAGTAACATCAAAAGATGGACAAGTCAACTTATGACAACCTGCACCATGAAAGCAAGAGACAGAACGGAATGGCGCTCGATGATGATAAAGCCACTAACAGTTTATTAAGAACGCGTTCCGGACATTCCGGGTGTGAACTGAGCTGTGCTGCCTTAACAGTGGGTTGGTGGCAAGCTATTGGTTTTTTATATGGATTCTAGGCCGTGCTACAGAGTTCGTGCACCTGGGAGAAGATTATCTTCGGAATTTCTTGAAGGGGAATATCGGAGCACATGTGCATTCGTCCAGTGGGTAGTCACGATGATCATAACAACAAACAATCTTGTTTGTGGGTAGTCATGATGATCATAACAAGGAACAAACAATCATGATTGTGGGTAGACATGATGATCATAACAAGGAACAAACAATCATGATTGTGGGTAGTCATGATGATCATAACAAGGAACAAACAATCTTGATTGTGGGTAGTCATGATGATCATAACAAGGAACAATCTTGTTTGTGGGTAGTCATGATGATCATAACAAGGTACAATCTTGTTTGTGGGTAGTCATGATGATCATAACAAGGTACAATCTTGTTTGTGGGTAGTCATGATGATCATAACAAGGTACAATCTTGTTTGTGGGTAGTCATGATGATCATAACAAGGAACAAACAATCTTGTTTGTGGGTAGTCATGATGATCATAACAAGGTACAATCTTGTTTGTGGGTAGTCATGATGATCATAACAAGGAACAAACAATCCTGATTGTGGGTAGTCATGATGATCATAACTAGGAACAAACAATCATGATTGTGGGTAGTCATGATGATCATAACAAGGAACAAACAATCTTGATTGTGGGTAGTCATGATGATCATAACAAGGTACAATCTTGTTTGTGGGTAGTCATGATGATCATAACAAGGAACAAACAATCCTGATTGTGGGTAGTCATGATGATCATAACAACAAACAAACAATCATGATTGTGGGTAGTCATGATGCTCATAACAACAAACAAACAATCATGATTGTGGGTAGTCATGATGAGTCATGAATCAACAACACAAACAATCATGATTGTGGGTAGTCATGATGATCATAACAAGGAACAAACAATCATGATTGTGGGTAGTCATGATGATCATAACAAGGAACAATCATGATTGTGGGTAGTCATGATGATCATAACAAGGAACAATCATGATTGTGGGTAGTCATGATGATCATAACAAGGAACAATCATGATTGTGGGTAGTCATGATGATCATAACAAGGAACAATCTTGATTGTGGGTAGTCATGATGATCATAACAAGGAACAATCATGATTGTGGGTAGTCATGATGATCATAACAAGGAACAATCATGATTGTGGGTAGTCATGATGATCATAACAAGGAACAATCTTGTTTGTGGGTAGTCATGATGATCATAACAAGGAACAATCATGATTGTGGGTAGTCATGATGATCATAACAAGGAACAATCTTGTTTGTGGGTAGTCATGATGATCATAACAAGGAACAATCATGATTGTGGGTAGTCATGATGATCATAACAAGGAACAATCTTGTTTGTGGGTAGTCATGATGATCATAACAAGGAACAATCATGATTGTGGGTAGTCATGATGATCATAACAAGGAACAATCTTGTTTGTGGGTAGTCACGATGATCATAACAAGGAACAAACAATCTTGTTTGTGGGTAGTCATGATGATCATAACAAGGAACAATCTTGATTGTGGGTAGTTATGATGATCATAACAACAAACAATCATGATTGTGGGTAGTCATGATGATCATAACAAGGAACAAACAATCTTGTTTGATTAAGAGTTTTGTAAACAAAACATCCCTCTCCGGCAGGATGTTGTTTACCTAGGAGCTACTCTCATGAGATGTACCTGCCAATATGAAGAGAATATTAGGTGAATGTAACTGCCAATATGAAGAGAATATTAGGTGAATGTACCTGCCAATATGAAGAGAATATTAGGTGAATGTACATGCCAATATGAAGAGAATATTGGGTGAATGTACCTGCCAATATGAAGAGAATATTAGGTGAACGTACCTGCCAATATGAAGAGAATATTAGGTGAATGTACCTGCCAATATGAAGAGAATATTAGGTGAATGTACCTGCCAATATGAAGAGAATATTAGGTGAATGTACATGCCAATATGAAGAGAATATTGGGTGAATGTACCTGCCAATATGAAGAGAATATTAGGTGAATGTAACTGCCAATATGAAGAGAATATCAGGTGAATGTACCCGCCAATATGAAGAGAATATCAGGTGAATGTACCTGCCAATATGAAGAGAATATCAGGTGAATGTACCAGCCAATATGAAGAGAATATCATGTGAATGTACCTGTCAATATGAAGAGAATAGGTGAATGTACCCACCAATATGAAGATAATATTAGGTGAATGCACCTGCCAATATGAAGAGGGTGAATGTACCTGCCAATATAGAGAGAATATCAGTTGAATGTACCTGCCAATATGAAGAGAATATCAGGTGAATGTGTCTGCCAGTATGAAGAGAATATTAGGTGAATGTACCTGCGAATATGAAGAGGAAATCAGGTGAGTGTACCTGTCAATAGGAAGAGAACACTAGGTGAATGTACCTGCCAATATGAAAAGAATAGTAGGTGAATATACCTGCCAGTATGAAGAGAATATTAGGTAAATGTACCTGCCAGTGTGAAGAGAATACCAGGTGAATGTGCCTGCCTGTATGAAGAGAATATTAGGTGAATGTACCTGCCAATATGAAGAGGAAATCAGGTGAGTGTACCTGTCAATAGGATGAGAACACTAGGTGAATGTACCTGCCAATATGAAAAGAATATTAGGTAAATGTACCTGCCAGTATGAAGAGAATATCAGGTGAATGTACCTGCCAATATGAAGAGAATATTAGATGAATGTACCTGGAAGGACGAAGAGAATATCAGGTAAATGTATCTGCCAATATGATGAAAATATCATGTGGATGTACCTGCAAGTATAAAGAGAATATTAGGTGAATGTACCTGCCAATATGATGAGAATTTTCGGTTAATGTACCTGCCAGTATGATGAGAATATCAGGTGAATGTACCTGCAAGTATAAAGAGAATATTAGGTGAATGTACCTGCCAATATGATGAGAATTTTCGGTTAATGTACCTGCCAGTATGATGAGAATATCAGGTGAATGTACCTGCCAATATGAAGAGAATATCAGGTGAATGTGCCTGTCAGTATGAAGAAAATATCAGGTGAATATACCCGCCAGTATAAAGAGAATATTAGGTGAATGTACTGCAATTTGATGAGAATAGTAGGTGAATGTACCTGCTGATATGATGAGAATATTGGATGAATGTACCTGCGAATATGCTGAGAATATTAGGTAAATGTACCTGCCAATATGATGAGAATACTTGGTGAATGTACCTGCCAATATGATGAGAATACTAGGTGAATGTACCTGACTTTATGATGAGAATATTAGGTGAATGTACCTGCCAATATGATGAGAATACTAGGTGAATGTACCTGCCAATATGATGAGAATACTAGGTGAATGTACCTGCCAATATGATGAGAATACTAGGTGAATGTACCTGACTTTATGATGAGAATACTAGGTGAATGTACCTGCCAATATGATGAGAATACTAGGTGAATGTACCTGCCAATATGATGAGAATACTAGGTGAATGTACCTGCCTATATGATGAGAATACTAGGTGAATGTACCTGCCAATATGATGAGAATACTGGTGAATGTACCTGCCAATATGATGAGAATATTAGTAATAATAGATCACAGAAGTGAGAGAGCTCATCAAACATGGACTCTGATCAAGATCCAGAAAGAAAACTGACAACATGTGAGATGAGGTGCCTCAGAAACGCTGTGAACAAAACACGAAGAGATCAGGTAAAGAACGACGCAATCAGAAACGCCACTGGAATTCTAGCAGTAAAAGAGTACATGGAGAGATACAAAGATTAAAGTGGTTTGTACATTTAATGTGCATGAACCTATTAGCGTCAAGAGCTTATAACAGCAAAATGGAACAAGCAGCATATAGAGGTAGACAAAGAGGAAGATAAACTGAGGGAATTTACGACAGGATATAACAATACAATATCATTATGTGCCACGTCAAGTGGATTTATAGAATAATAGGTAGAATTGGATGGAAAGAAAAGAAAACAAACGATGAAGTTTTAAAACAACTAAAATGAAAAGAGAACTACTAAACACAATTAGAACAAGACAAATGAAATTTTGGGGCATGTTAAAGACACAACAGCCTAATAAAAGTAATATTGGAAGGGAAAATACAAGGTAAAAGAGGCAGAGGAAGACCAAGACTAACATGGACGAGTAACGTCAAAAGATGGACAGGTCAACTTATGACAATCTGCACCATCGAAGCAAGAGACAGAGCGGAATGGCGCTCCATGGTAGCCAACCTTCGATGCGGAGACTGCACTCAGTGATGATGATGATGATGTGCCAAGCCACGAAAAGTACCCTTGATAGAAAACACATTACTGACTTAGACCTGCGAAGCCTACCGGCTAAAAGCAGAACAGGATAAAAGAAAGAAGATAAAGAGAGTTTTCCCGTGCAATAGAGAGACAATTCTGAGCTACAGAAGCGAATCATGGACAGTAGACAAACAAATGAAAAGACGATAGAGGCCACAGATAGGATTTCTCAGAAGAATATTGAAAGTTCCCTGGAGAGACCATTTAGGACATTTCAAAGAGGTCAACACAAAAAGGAGGCTCCCAAAAAAAAAATCAGAAAGAAACAATCGACATTTTTCGGGAACATCGTGAGACGTGAAAGTTGAAATACTTGGTTACAACTGGCAAAATAAAGGGAAAGAGAGATCGCGAACAACAAAGAGGGAAGATACTATGTAGCTTGGTGTCATGTCATTGAAAACAGTCAACAACAGAATCGATACGATGCACTGTGGATATAAAATTGTGGAAGGACATGATCGCCTATGCTAACCGGCATGGCACACGATGATGATGAATAATATGCCATTATATACAGTCGATCTCTGTTGGCGGAGGTAGTATATGTGCAACATATACTCGTTCTGTGTTATCAACTATTATCAAATTAGATGTCTGGCCGAAACACTGAAGTGGAACCTGGAAATCCCACAGCAGACAAGGCCAATTTTGAGGTCAAATTCGTTGCTTCACTTACAGAATTAGTAGAATGTTAAGAACAGGATAATGTCGATATTTAAGAACAGGATTGATAATGTCGATATTCTAAAAGAGTCTACGTAATAATTTGGTTAAAAGTTGGTTACAAACATCACACGGAAAACATCATTTCATCCCCAAAATAAAGAGAACTGTCAGGACACTATGTTGGACATTATAGTGAAAGAAAGCAAAATAAAGGACTCAGCCTTAATAGCAAAAAGACAGAAGTAATGGTAACATCAAAGAAAAAGACATCACCTCAGTTCAAAATAAAGACAAGTGGAACAATATTAAAACAGGTAAATGAATTTAAATATTTGGGAACTTTGTTAACCTCAGACGGAAGATGTACAAAAGAGGTGAGATGCAGAATGGCTCAGGCAAAAGCAGCTTTCCAAAAAATGAGGAAGATACTATGCAATCCATTTTTGACAATAGAAACAAGAAAAAGAGTTCTTAAATGTTACGTAGAGCCAGTCTTAACATATGGATGCGAATCATAGACAATAGGACAACAGACAGGAAAATCACTGGAGTCTATAGAAATGTGCTTTTACAGAAGAATGTTGAGAGTACCATGGACAGCTAAGAAGAGTAATGAAGATGTTCTGAGAGAGGTCAAAGCAAAAAAGAGAGCTAATTTCCAATATTAGGAAAAAACAATCATCATTTTTTGGCCATGTAATTAGAAGAGAACAACTGGAATATATTGTAACAACTGGGAAAATTGAGGGACGAAGAGATAGAGGGAAGCAAATAGAAAAAAATTAACAGACAGCTTAAGAGAATGGCTTGGCACGAAGGTCAACAAGAGAAATAATAAATAGCTGCCGAAATCGAAAGTTGTGGAGAGACATGATCACCTACGCCAGCAGGCCGGGTACTTGATGATGATGATGATGATGATGTCAGGACACACTGTCATAAGAAAATATCAAGAATAAAAGAAGAGATAAGAGAAATAAGGTAAAATAATAAGATATCAGATAAAGAGAAGGACATGGTAGGAATTCAACAATGGAAATAATACAAGAAATAATTGTCGAGACAGAAAAATATGTTGAGATACATGATCACCTAGACCAGGAAGGCGTGGCTCTTGAACTTCAAGGAGATGTAATTCGGTTATTCACCCTGTCTTGATCTACGCAAAGCGTAAATTTAAAAAAAAATATATTAAGTACAGTTACACTAACAACAGTTATCATTCTGAAATAATTAACAAATAACACAGCTATAAATAAACACGACAAGCTAAAGAAACGCTAAACAACAAAAAATGTCCGGTTTCAATATTAATATAGAGAAATGAAAGAATCCAGCATCGCAAGAACTACTTCACAATTATAAACCATAGTATCCCATAACGAACGGACTCACACGAATTATGTAGGTCAGTATTGTTTCTTGAAGGCGTGGTCGAATTCCTTTAATATCCTTTTAACGAAATCACAAAATTATTTCCTAGAATTATAGAGTAATCTTTTCTGAACACCTGGATACTAATTTAATACACAGACATGAAACAGAAGTTGAGATATGTGTCTTGTTTCCAGTCTCACCCTCTGCCGTGTCCGTGTTACAAAGCTCCATGTGTCGGTGTGTACCTCTTTGATGGCGTAGTACCCAGAGGTTCTCAAATGGCAGGAGATCGTCACAATGAACACAACTGTTGCGTAATAATTGGTTGTCAAGGTTTCTATCACGTGTATAGAAACTGTAGATTGGAGATAGGCACACATGCACACATATATTATATATGGACATATATACTAATCATGGATATTAGCTACAACTGTCTGGGACATACTATAACCAGTGATGGAAATTGTAAAGATGAAATAAACAAACGAATAGGTATAGCAAAAAGTAATTTTAATGCCATTAAAAATATACTAACATCAAAACAAATTACACCAGGGCTAAAACTAAGAATTGCAAAATGTTATATCTACTCAACATTCCTGTATGGTGCAGAAACATGGACATTAGACAAGAAAAGAGAACAGAAAATGGAAGCCTTTGAAATGTGGATTTATAGAAGACTATGGTAGAATTGAATGGAGGGAGAAGAAAACAAACGATGAAGTCTTAAAACAACTAAAAATGAAAAGAGAACTACTAAACACAATTCAAACAAGACAAATGCGATTTTTGGGCCATGTTAAAAGACACAACAGCCTACTAAAAGTAATCTTGGAAGTGAAAATAAAAGGTTAAAGAGGCAGACCAAGACTAACATGAATGAGTAACATCAAAAGATGGACATGTCAGCCCATGACAACCTACACCATCAAAGCAAGAGACAGAGCGAAATGACCCTCCATGGTAGCCAACCTTTGTTGCGGAGACGGCACTCAATGATGGTGCTCTATATTTATTGTTGTGTAACCTATGAAGGCTTTTGCCGAAACGTTGTAGCCTGTCTCATCTCACCTTAGGTTCAGTTGCTTGATACCTTGTTATGTTTATTTTATAATAAATCGTAGAATGATCGGTATATTTAATCATATACCATACCGGTGGCTGGCGTAGGCGATCATGTCATTCCCTGTCCTCAGTTCATCGTATCAATTCTGTTGTTGACTGTTTACCATGCCACAATACGACGCTGTGTAATATCATCTCTCTTTGTTGTCCGCGATCTCTCTTTCCCTGTATTTTGCAGTTGTAACCAACTTTTCCTACTTTACTCTTATCATGATGTGTCCAAAACATGTCGATTGCTTCTCTATGATTTTTTTTAGGAGCTCCCTTTTTTTGTTTGCCTCTTTGAAACTTCCCTTGTTGGTCTCTTTAGCTGTCCGAGGAACTCTCAACATTCTTCTTGATAATCTTATATATGTGACCTCTAATCGTCATTGTATTTGTTTATATACTGTTCTACTGTCAGAATTGGCTCTATAAGGCATAGATGAACTCTCTCACTACTTTGGCAGAGACTTGGTGCATACTATGTTATATATATATATATGGTCTTTTTTGTCTTGTCAAACGGTCGGGGGGGGGGGGGGAGCTATTGTGTATTTTTTTTTTAGGTTTTGTTTTTGTTGAACAGCTTCTCTCGTGGCTAATTCTACCAATGTTTGACAAACACACACGGCCACAGAATGAATAAGTCAGGCCCACTGATCCACAGGGTTTTCCATCCTTTTCATGAGTCTTTTCTCTTCTAAGTTTTGTCTTAGCATAGTCTCAAATGATGTTATACCGTTCCATATACATGCTCTCCATGATGTGCAATCACTTGCCAGATGTTCCCAGTCATTTTCACAGATGGAGAAGTCATTCAGAGATGATTTACAGATATCTCTATATCGTAGTTTAGATCTGCCGATTTGTCTTTTTCCGTGTATTAGCTCACCATATAGTATTTGCCTGGGGATGCGTTTTTCTTCCATTCGCTGGACGTGCCCCAGCCATCTTAGTCTTCAACATCTGAGCATCGACATGATTGTTGGGGTCTTAGCACGTTGCAGGACAGTTAAGTTGATTATTTTGTCCTGCCATTTAATATATAAATTATATATATATATATATATATATATATAAACAATTATATTACGCTTAGTTTGGTATCGTAATTACAAGAATATAAACTAACAAGATAATACATCATCATCATCAAGTACCGGGCCTACTGGCGTAGGTAATCATGTCTCTCCACAACTTTCGATCTCGACAGTTCTTTATCATTTCTGTTGTTGACCTTCTGCCAAGCCATTCTCTTACAAGATAATAGATATTAAAATATAACAGTGGTATCGTATTGACAAGAATATAAACTTACAAGATAATAGATATTAAAATATAACAGTGGTATTGTGCACCCTCAATTTAGCGGACCATGATTTTCCTTCCTCATTTGTCTTTCAGCGTCGACGGGAGATATAATTTGCGGTCTTTAACATACGAATACATAATGAAAGAAGCAAATGAAAGCTTCAACTTCCGCCGCTTCACATTCTCGTGTTGCGGTTGTTGGTAAAGGTAAGACAGAGGTAAGCACGTCTGAGCTTCAGATGCCTGGTTCCAGTACTTCTGTTATTGAGTTATCAACGGGTCATCATCATTGCACTCCAAACATGTCCATAGGTGCTCAGATCCCCTCCTCAGCAAGTCTCGCAGTGTCCAGCGACTGACGACTCCAGTTCTGTATAAGTCTTCTTACACGGCCACTAAGTTTCTCGTTTCTGGCTGTGTCCATCTTAACACCCATCTCTTTCATCCGAAGGAGTGACGTGGAATCATCGTTGTCGAAATCCTGTGACCTTCCCATATCTCGAAGGGCATTGATGATGTCCGCCCGATCCATTGGTTGACCGTCTTCAACGACAGCGCAGCTAGCCAACCTGTCCGCTCTTTCATTTCCCCGTTGTCCCACATGTCTAGGGATGTAGACAAAGATGACCTTACGTATTGTTTACTTCTGCAATAACTCCACCCATTGCACACGTATATATCCCGGAAACACTTTTCTTATCATGCTCATCGAATCACTCAGTATACATGCATGGGTGTAGTCTTGTGACTCTAACCATTTGAATGCCTTGGTCACTGCCATCACCTCCATCGTCATGCTACTCGCGGTCATAACTTATGCACCACTGTCTTCTTGGACTATTCTGCCTGCAGAGCGTGCTGTAAATGCCCATGCACTCCTTTCGTGTCATATTACAGATCCGTCTGTATAGATGACTGCATCTTTCTCATCGGTGTTATCCCAGATGTGACCTGATGTTCACCTCTGCATTGACTACGACTGAGCTCTGTTCCCTACATTTCCTGTCGAGTGTGACAACACACGAGAATGTCCCCCTGAACGACGTGAACTCCGGTATCCACTCCTCATCAACGTTGATATTGGTAAGCCAACAGACATGTTTGATGACATCTTCTGCTTGGCCCACCCATAATTTGCCTGTTCTTAGCCTGACATCGTTCCCTGTGTTGATCTCGGGGCGCAATGTACTTCCGTGTTTCCCACTACCTTCTCGATCAAGAGCTGATTTCCGATAAGTGACGAATATTAATGAGCATTTTATATTAAACAAGAGCTGATTTCCGATAAGTGACGAATATTAATGAGCATTTTATATTAAACAAGAGCTGATTTCCGATAAGTGACGAATATTAATGTGCATTTTATATTAAACAAGGGCTGATTTCCGATAAGTGACGAATATTAATGTGCATTTTATATTAAACAAGAGCTGATTTCCGATAAGTGACGAATATTAATGAGCATTTTATATTAAACAAGAGCTGATTTCCGATAAGTGACGAATATTAATGAGCATTTTATATTAAACAAGAGCTGATTTCCGATAAGTGACGAATATTAATGAGCATTTTATATTAAACAAGAGCTGATTTCCGATAAGTGACGAATATTAATGTGCATTTTATTTTAAACAAGAGCTGATTTCCGATAAGTGACGAATATTAATGAGCATTTTATATTAAACAAGAGCTGATTTCCGATAAGTGACGAATATTAATGTGCATTTTATATTAAACAAGAGCTGATTTCCGATAAGTGACGAATATTAATGTGCATTTTATATTAAACAAGAGCTGATTTCCGATAAGTGACGAATATTAATGTGCATTTTATTTTAAACAAGAGCTGATTTCCGATAAGTGACGAATATTAATGAGCATTTTATATTAAACAAGAGCTGATGTCCGATAAGTGACGAATATTAATGAGCATTTTATATTAAACAAGAGCTGATTTCCGATAAGTGACGAATATTAATGAGCATTTTATATTAAACAAGAGCTGATTTCCGATAAGTGACGAATATTAATGTGCATTTTATATTAAACAAGAGCTGATTTCCGATAAGTGACGAATATTAATGTGCATTTTATTTTAAACAAGAGCTGATTTCCGATAAGTGACGAATATTAATGTGCATTTTATATTAAACATGGGCTGATTTCCGATAAGTGACGAATATTAAATATCATTTTATATTAAACAAGAGCTGATAACCGATAAGTGACGAATATTAATGAGCATTTTATATTAAACAAGAGCTGATTTCCGATAAGTGGCGAATATTAATGTGCATTTTATATTAAACAAGGGCTGATTTCCGATAAGTGACGAATATTAATGTGTATTTTATATTAAACAAGAGCTGATTTCCGATAAGTGACGAATATTAATGTGCATTTTATATTAAGATTGGGTGGTCTAGAGGACAGACGTCAGCCTCTTGACAGAACGGATCCGGGTTCGAATCTTGCCACAAACCGTGGACATTTCTCACTTCCAGTCCATGGTTTATTTGTGGCTTTACCCTCATTTCTTTTTTTCTGGGTAGTCAGATACGATGACTAGCCCTCTCTCTGGGTAGTCAGATCCGATGACTAGCCCTCTCTCTCTGGGTAGTGAGATCCGATGACTAGCCCTCTCTCTCTGGGTAGTGAGATCCGATGACTAGCCCTCTCTCTCTGGGTAGTGAGATCCGATGACTAGCCCTCTCTCTCTGGGTAGTCAGATCCGATGACTAGCCCTCTCTCTGGGTAGTGAGATCCGATGACTAGCCCTCTCTCTCTGGGTAGTGAAATCCGATGACTAGCCCTCTCTCTCTGGGTAGTGAGATCCGATGACTAGCCCTCTCTCTCTGGGTAGTGAGATCCGATGACTAGTCCTCTCTCTGGGTAGTGAGATCCGATGACTAGCCCTCTCTCTCTGGGTAGTGAGATCCGATGACTAGTCCTCTCTCTGGGTAGTGAGATCCGATGACTAGTCCTCTCTCTGGGTAGTGAGATCCGATGACTAGCCCTCTCTCTGGGTAGTCAGATCCGATGACTAGCCCTCTCTCTCTGGGTAGTGAGATCCGATGATTAGCCCTCTCTCTGGGTTGTCAGATCCGATGACTAGCCCTCTCTCTGGGTAGTGAGATCCGATGACTAGACTTCTCTCTGGGTAGTGAGATCCGATGACTAGCCTTCTCTCTGGGCAGTGAGATCCGATGACTAGTCCTCTCTCTGGGTAGTGAGATCCGATGACTAGTCCTCTCTCTGGGCAGTGAGATCCGATGACTAGACTTCTCTCTGGGCAGTGAGATCCGATGACTAGACTTCTCTCTGGGCAGTGAGATCCGATGACTAGACTTCTCTCTGGGCAGTGAGATCCGATGACTAGCACTCTCGGATAAAGATGAACAGCAGGGGTACGAGGAACTGCGCACGTTAAAGCAAAATTGGCAGTTATAATACCAAAGAGATTAGGCCACAACAAAAATTAGCTGCAGTCAGGACACAGTAATTAATAAAATCTTCAAAATCTACCGGCGTCGCAGACGGATGTTTTTTTTTGGCTTAAATAAACAACACGTCGCATCAACGCCCACTAAGCGTGTGGACACCAGAAGTCTGACTATAGACATAGGTTTTTTCAAACAGACTGTGGTGAGAGCAACGATCTGTGAGAGATCTGGCTAGAGACAGAGATTCGTTCACACTGACTGTGATGAGAGCAACGATCTGTGAGAGATCTGGCTAGAGACAGAGATTCGTTCAGACTGACTGTGATGAGAGCAACGATCTGTGAGAGATCTGGCTAGAGACAGAGATTCGTTCTCACTGACTGTGATGAGGCAACGATCTGTGAGAGATCTGGCTAGAGACAGAGATTCGTTCACACTGACTGTGATGAGAGCAACGATCTGTGAGAGATCTAGCTAGAGACAGAGATTCGTTCACACTGACTATGATGAGAGCAACGATCTGTGAGAGATCTGGCTAGAGACAGAGATTCGTTCAGACTGACTGTGATGAGAGCAACGATCTGTGAGAGGTCTGGCTAGAGACAGAGATTCGTTCACACTGACTGTGATGAGAGCAACGATCTGTGAGAGATCTGGCTAGAGACAGAGATTCGTTCACACTGACTGTGATGAGAGCAACGATCTGTGAGAGATCTAGCTAGAGACAGAGATTCGTTCACACTGACTGTGATGAGAGCAACGATCTGTGAGAGATCTGGCTAGAGACAGATATTCGTTCACACTGACTATGATGAGAGCAACGATCTGTGAGAGATCTGGCTAGAGACAGAGATTCGTTCACACTGACTATGATGAGAGCAACGATCTGTGAGAGATCTAGCTAGAGACAGAGATTCGTTCACACTGACTGTGATGAGAGCAACGATCTGTGAGAGATCTGGCTAGAGACAGAGATTCGTTCACACTGACTATGATGAGAGCAACGATCTGTGAGAGATCTGGCTAGAGACAGAGATTCGTTCACACTGACTATGATGAGAGCAACGATCTGTGAGAGATCTGGCTAGAGACAGAGATTCGTTCACACTGACTATGATGAGAGCAACGATCTGTGAGAGATCTGGCTAGAGACAGAGATTCGTTCACACTGACTATGATGAGAGCAACGATCTGTGAGAGATCTAGCTAGAGACAGAGATTCGTTCACACTGACTGTGATGAGAGCAACGTTCTGTGAGAGATCTGGCTAGAGACAGAGATTCGTTCACACTGACTGTGATGAGGCAACGATCTGTGAGAGATCTGGCTAGAGACAGAGATTCGTTCACACTGACTGTGATGAGAGCAACGATCTGTGAGAGATCTGGCTAGAGACAGAGATTCGTTCACACTGACTATGATGAGGCAACGATCTGTCAAAGATCTGGCTAGAGACAGAGATTCGTTCACACTGACTGTGATGAGGCAACGATCTGTGAGAGATCTGGCTAGAGACAGAGATTCGTTCACACTGACTGTGATGAGAGCAACGATCTGTGAGAGATCTGGCTAGAGACAGAGATTCGTTAACACTGACTGTGATGAGAGCAACGATCTGTGAGAGATCTGGCTAGAGACAGAGATTCGTTCACACTGACTGTGATGAGAGCAACGATCTGTGAGAGATCTGGCTAAAGACAGAGATTCGTTCACACTGACTGTGATGAGGCAACGATCTGTCAAAGATCTGGCTAGAGACAGAGATTCGTTCACACTGACTGTGATGAGGCAACGATCTGTCAAAGATCTGGCTAGAGACAGAGATTCGTTCACACTGACTGTGATGAGGCAACGATCTGTGAGAGATCTGGCTAGAGACAGAGATTCGTTCACACTGACCGTGATGAGAGCAACGATCTGTGAGAGATCTGGCTAGAGACAGAGATTCGTTCACACTGACTATGATGAGAGCAACGATCTGTGAGAGATCTGGCTAGAGACAGAGATTCGTTCACACTGACTATGATGAGGCAACGATCTGTGAGAGATCTGGCTAGAGACAGAGATTCGTTCACACTGACTATGATGAGAGCAACGATCTGTGAGAGATCTGGCTAGAGACAGAGATTCGTTCTCACTGACTGTGATGAGAGCAACGATCTGTGAGAGATCTGGCTAGAGACAGAGATTCGTTCACACTGACTGTGATGAGGCAACGATCTGTGAGAGATCTGGCTAGAGACAGAGATTCGTTCACACTGACTGTGATGAGGCAACGATCTGTGAGAGATCTAGCTAGAGACAGAGATTCGTTCACACTGACTGTGATGAGAGCAACGATCTGTCAAAGATCTGGCTAGAGACAGAGATTCGTTCACACTGACTGTGATGAGGCAACGATCTGTGAGAGATCTGGCTAGAGACAGAGATTCGTTCACACTGACTGTGATGAGAGCAACGATCTGTGAGAGATCTGGCTAGAGACAGAGATTCGTTCACACTGACTGTGATGAGAGCAACGATCTGTGAGAGATCTGGCTAGAGACAGAGATTTGTTCACACTGACTATGATGAGGCAACGATCTGTGAGAGATCTGGCTAGAGACAGAGATTCGTTCACACTGACTGTGATGAGAGCAACGATCTGTGAGAGAGCTGGCTAGAGACAGAGATTCGTTCACACTGACTGTGATGAGAGCAACGATCTGTGAGAGATCTGGCTAGAGACAGAGATTCGTTCACACTGACTATGATGAGGCAACGATCTGTGAGAGATCTGGCTAGAGACAGAGATTCGTTCACACTGACTGTGATGAGAGCAACGATCTGTCAAAGATCTGGCTAGAGACAGAGATTCGTTCACACTGACTGTGATGAGGCAACGATCTGTGAGAGATCTGGCTAGAGACAGAGATTCGTTCACACTGACTGTGATGAGAGCAACGATCTGTGAGTGGTCTGGCTAGAGACAGAGATTCGTTCACACTGACTGTGATGAGAGCAACGATCTGTGAGAGATCTGGCTAGAGACAGAGATTCGTTCACACTGACTATGATGAGGCAACGATCTGTGAGAGATCTGGCTAGAGACAGAGATTCGTTCACACTGACTGTGATGAGAGCAACGATCTGTGAGAGAGCTGGCTAGAGACAGAGATTCGTTCACACTGACTGTGATGAGAGCAACGATCTGTGAGAGATCTGGCTAGAGACAGAGATTCGTTCACACTGACTATGATGAGGCAACGATCTGTGAGAGATCTGGCTAGAGACAGAGATTCGTTCAGACTGACTGTGATGAGAGCAACGATCTGTGAGAGATCTGGCTAGAGACAGAGATTCGTTCACACTGACTGTGATGAGGCAACGATCTGTGAGAGATCTGGCTAGAGACAGAGATTCGTTCACACTGACTGTGATGAGAGCAACGATCTGTGAGAGATCTGGCTAGAGACAGAGATTCGTTCACACTGACTGTGATGAGAGCAACGATCTGTGAGAGATCTGGCTAGAGACAGAGATTCGTTCACACTGACTGTGATGAGAGGAACGATCTGTGAGAGATCTGGCTAGAGACAGAGATTCGTTCACACTGACTGTGATGAGGCAACGATCTGTGAGAGATCTGGCTAGAGACAGAGATTCGTTCACACTGACTGTGATGAGGCAACGATCTGTGAGAGATCTGGCTAGAGACAGAGATTCGTTCACACTGACTGTGATGAGGCAACGATCTGTCAAAGATCTGGCTAGAGACAGAGATTCGTTCACACTGACTGTGATGAGAGGAACGATCTGTGAGAGATCTGGCTAGAGACAGAGATTCGTTCACACTGACTGTGATGAGGCAACGATCTGTCAAAGATCTGGCTAGAGACAGAGATTCGTTCACACTGACTGTGATGAGGCAACGATCTGTGAGAGATCTGGCTAGAGACAGAGATTCGTTCACACTGACTGTGATGAGAGCAACGTTCTGTGAGAGATCTGGCTAGAGACAGAGATTCGTTCACACTGACTGTGATGAGAGGAACGATCTGTGAGAGATCTGGCTAGAGACAGAGATTCGTTCACACTGACTGTGATGAGAGCAACGATCTGTGAGAGATCTGGCTAGAGACAGAAATTCGTTCACACTGACTGTGATGAGGCAACGATCTGTGAGAGATCTGGCTAGAGACAGAGATTCGTTCACACTGACTATGATGAGAGCAACGATCTGTGAGAGATCTGGCTAGAGACAGAGATTCGTTCACACTGACTGTGATGAGAGCAACGATCTGTGAGAGATCTGGCTAGAGACAGAGATTCGTTCACACTGACTGTGATGAGAGGAACGATCTGTGAGAGATCTGGCTAGAGACAGAGATTCGTTCACACTGACTATGATGAGAGCAACGATCTGTGAGAGATCTGGCTAGAGACAGAGATTCGTTCACACTGACTGTGATGAGAGGAACGATCTGTGAGAGATCTGGCTAGAGACAGAGATTCGTTCACACTGACTGTGATGAGAGCAACGATCTGTGAGAGATCTGGCTAGAGACAGAGATTCGTTCACACTGACTGTGATGAGAGCAACGTTCTGTGAGAGATCTGGCTAGAGACAGAGATTCGTTCACACTGACTGTGATGAGAGCAACGATCTGTGAGAGATCTGGCTAGAGACAGAGATTCGTTCACACTGACTGTGATGAGAGCAACGATCTGTCAAAGATCTGGCTAGAGACAGAGATTCGTTCACACTGACTGTGATGAGAGGAACGATCTGTGAGAGATCTGGCTAGAGACAGAGATTCGTTCACACTGACTATGATGAGAGCAACGATCTGTGAGAGATCTGGCTAGAGACAGAGATTCGTTCACACTGACTATGATGAGAGCAACGATCTGTGAGAGATCTGGCTAGAGACAGAGATTCGTTCACACTGACTGTGATGAGAGCAACGTTCTGTGAGAGATCTGGCTAGAGACAGAGATTCGTTCACACTGACTGTGATGAGAGCAACGATCTGTGAGAGATCTGGCTAGAGACAGAGATTCGTTCACACTGACTATGATGAGGCAACGATCTGTGAGAGATCTGGCTAGAGACAGAGATTCGTTCACACTGACTGTGATGAGAGCAACGATCTGTCAAAGATCTGGCTAGAGACAGAGATTCGTTCACACTGACTGTGATGAGGCAACGATCTGTGAGAGATCTGGCTAGAGACAGAGATTCGTTCACACTGACTGTGATGAGAGCAACGATCTGTGAGTGGTCTGGCTAGAGACAGAGATTCGTTCACACTGACTGTGATGAGAGCAACGATCTGTGAGAGATCTGGCTAGAGACAGAGATTCGTTCACACTGACTATGATGAGGCAACGATCTGTGAGAGATCTGGCTAGAGACAGAGATTCGTTCACACTGACTGTGATGAGAGCAACGATCTGTGAGAGAGCTGGCTAGAGACAGAGATTCGTTCACACTGACTGTGATGAGAGCAACGATCTGTGAGAGATCTGGCTAGAGACAGAGATTCGTTCACACTGACTATGATGAGGCAACGATCTGTGAGAGATCTGGCTAGAGACAGAGATTCGTTCAGACTGACTGTGATGAGAGCAACGATCTGTGAGAGATCTGGCTAGAGACAGAGATTCGTTCACACTGACTGTGATGAGGCAACGATCTGTGAGAGATCTGGCTAGAGACAGAGATTCGTTCACACTGACTGTGATGAGAGCAACGATCTGTGAGAGATCTGGCTAGAGACAGAGATTCGTTCACACTGACTGTGATGAGAGCAACGATCTGTGAGAGATCTGGCTAGAGACAGAGATTCGTTCACACTGACTGTGATGAGAGGAACGATCTGTGAGAGATCTGGCTAGAGACAGAGATTCGTTCACACTGACTGTGATGAGGCAACGATCTGTGAGAGATCTGGCTAGAGACAGAGATTCGTTCACACTGACTGTGATGAGGCAACGATCTGTGAGAGATCTGGCTAGAGACAGAGATTCGTTCACACTGACTGTGATGAGGCAACGATCTGTCAAAGATCTGGCTAGAGACAGAGATTCGTTCACACTGACTGTGATGAGAGGAACGATCTGTGAGAGATCTGGCTAGAGACAGAGATTCGTTCACACTGACTGTGATGAGGCAACGATCTGTCAAAGATCTGGCTAGAGACAGAGATTCGTTCACACTGACTGTGATGAGGCAACGATCTGTGAGAGATCTGGCTAGAGACAGAGATTCGTTCACACTGACTGTGATGAGAGCAACGTTCTGTGAGAGATCTGGCTAGAGACAGAGATTCGTTCACACTGACTGTGATGAGAGGAACGATCTGTGAGAGATCTGGCTAGAGACAGAGATTCGTTCACACTGACTGTGATGAGAGCAACGATCTGTGAGAGATCTGGCTAGAGACAGAGATTCGTTCACACTGACTGTGATGAGGCAACGATCTGTGAGAGATCTGGCTAGAGACAGAGATTCGTTCACACTGACTATGATGAGAGCAACGATCTGTGAGAGATCTGGCTAGAGACAGAGATTCGTTCACACTGACTGTGATGAGAGCAACGATCTGTGAGAGATCTGGCTAGAGACAGAGATTCGTTCACACTGACTGTGATGAGAGGAACGATCTGTGAGAGATCTGGCTAGAGACAGAGATTCGTTCACACTGACTATGATGAGAGCAACGATCTGTGAGAGATCTGGCTAGAGACAGAGATTCGTTCACACTGACTGTGATGAGAGGAACGATCTGTGAGAGATCTGGCTAGAGACAGAGATTCGTTCACACTGACTGTGATGAGAGCAACGATCTGTGAGAGATCTGGCTAGAGACAGAGATTCGTTCACACTGACTGTGATGAGAGCAACGTTCTGTGAGAGATCTGGCTAGAGACAGAGATTCGTTCACACTGACTGTGATGAGAGCAACGATCTGTGAGAGATCTGGCTAGAGACAGAGATTCGTTCACACTGACTGTGATGAGAGCAACGATCTGTCAAAGATCTGGCTAGAGACAGAGATTCGTTCACACTGACTGTGATGAGAGGAACGATCTGTGAGAGATCTGGCTAGAGACAGAGATTCGTTCACACTGACTATGATGAGAGCAACGATCTGTGAGAGATCTGGCTAGAGACAGAGATTCGTTCACACTGACTATGATGAGAGCAACGATCTGTGAGAGATCTGGCTAGAGACAGAGATTCGTTCACACTGACTGTGATGAGAGCAACGTTCTGTGAGAGATCTGGCTAGAGACAGAGATTCGTTCACACTGACTGTGATGAGAGCAACGATCTGTGAGAGATCTGGCTAGAGACAGAGATTCGTTCACACTGACTGTGATGAGAGCAACGTTCTGCAAAGGGCAAGCAACTCGATGCAGATGATGAGCTAAAAAAAAAAAAACTCCCTCACTCCAATTTCTTGGGAGGCGATAACTCAGTGGTTAGTGAACTGGGCTACAAAGGACAAGGGGTCGTTTCAAACCTGATCGAAGGCTTCCAGGTTAACCCAGCATTAAATGTGTACCGGAATTTTTCTAGGAAAGTATAGCTCCATAGGCGTAACATCGACCACCTTACTTCATTAAAACATGTGCCGAAGATCTATAAAAAATTATGGTCACTAACACCATATTCCCTATATGCCACTTAGTGGGACAGGACTATTTACTTTTAAAAAAATTTACTCTAAGTTCTTCGAAAAAAGCACATTTAAAACAAACGAAACAATTTAAGCGACTACGTTAGCCTCTACAAAAATAGGACGACAACTACAACTGCTATCAGAAAGTTAAAGGGATTTCAACATTAACGAGCATCACTTCCCTTCATGAAGACGTGCCTCACAGCAGCAGATCTGGTAACAGAGCTGGAAGTTGTCAGCGACCCACAGCTGATGGCTTGCGACAGGATCGGTGAACCAGAACCAACCAGACCTTGCTCCACCTCTCCATGATGCCTCCAGTAACAGACTAACCTGCCTAGTCTGGCCAAGCTAATAGGGATCGAAGAGGGAAGACAACCCGATGCTCAAAAATATCCTGCTGAAGTCGGATGTGTTGGGCTGAAAAGCATAAATATCACAGTTATACTGCAAACAACAACACAACAAACACACCCACTTAACGTTCTTTTAATGGCGGATGTCGAAGAAGTGTATTCCTTTAGTCATATCTATCTATCTATCTATCTATCTATCTATCTATCTATCTATCTATCTATCTATCTATCTATCTATCTATCTATCTATCTATCTATCTATCTATCTATCTATCTATCTATCTATCTATCTATCTATCTATCTATCTATCTATCTATCCATCCATCCATCTATCCATCCATCCATCCATCTATCTATCTATCTATCTATCTATCTATCTATCTATCTATCTATCTATCTATCTATCTATCTATCTATCTATCTATCTATCTATCTATCTATCTATCTATCTATCTATCTATCTGTCTGACTGTCTGTCTGTCTGTCTGTCTGCCTGCCTGCCTGCCTGCCTATCTGTCTGTCTGTCTGTCTGTCTGTCTGTCTGTCTGTCTGTCTGTCTGTCTGTCTCTCTCTCTGTATGTCTGTTTGTCTGTCTGTCTGTCTACCTACCTACATACCTACGGACCTACCTACCTGCCTGTCTGCCTGCCTGCCTGTCTGCCTGCCTGCCTGTCTGTCTGTCTGTCTGTCTACATACCTCCTACATACCAACGGACCTACCTACCTACCTGCCTGTCTGCTTGTCTGTCTGTCTGTCCTGGCAAAGACAGCGCAAAGAGCAGAAATGCCATACTCCCTATGCCCTAAATTATTTGTTATCAAGTGTCATACCTCACTGTTACTAATAATAGGAACTACAGACAGCCTACGTCACTTTACTCACACCCAACAATGCTCCTAAAGCTGACAACGATATTGTTTCTTTCCTTTCGCCGTGAATTCTCTTTTTCTATGAATCTGTCTGCTTCTTGCTTAAGCTTTAGAGGAAAAATTAAAAAATACCAAAAAAATGGTATGTTAGAAGCTTTACGTAATAAGTGGACGACACAGACTAAACGACGTTTCGGCCCAATTGGCCTTCAGCAGGAACAAACAAGAAAAAAACACACAAAACTAATAACGAAACATTTAAACAAAAATATTCGAAATATGTTAAAGAAAATATCTATCCTGTGTGTATGAAAAGGAAATGGTAACAAAAGTGTGGCTGTCGTGAATGTGCAGAAATGTGCGCATTAAGCTTTAGAGTGTGTTTCCAGAGATTGCGGTATGCAGCTATTTCTTCCCAGGCTGCAGGGTTTATGTTCAGTCTTCTTCATGGCACGTTTACACACGTCTACAAATCGAAGTTTTGGGGGTCCCCTAGTTCTTTTGCCATCTGCTAGTTGTCTATAGAGCATATCTTTAGGTATCCTGCCATCTTTCATACGGTGTACGTGGCCAAGCCAACGTAACCTACGTTGTTTGAGCAGCGTGTAGATGTTCGGGAGGTCTGTGCGAGTCATATCCTCCATATTTGTTTCATTACTCACCTGATTAAGGCATATGGCCGAAACGTGATTTTCGTCCGCCGTAGTGTTTTTTTCTTCTTCTTTCTTCTTTTCTCTTTCACTGATACCTAAAAGGTGTCGTGGTTTATATCATTTGTCGTTCTTGAGCTGCTACCCATTTGGAAGGGAAAATACAAGGTAAAAGAGGCAGACCAAGACTAAAATGGACGAGTAACATCAAAAGATGGACAAGTCAGCCTATGACAATCTGCACCCTCAAAGCAAGAAACAAGAGTGGAATGGCGTTCCATGGTAGCCAACCTTCAATGCTGAGACGGCACTCGATGATGATGATGATGATGATCATGAAGCTTCTACGATGTCTCATTTTTAAAAAAATCCCTTTAATCTCATTGTATGCAGCAACGTCTGAATGTGTCCATTCTATCTATCTATTGACCTTTCGAGCCGTAGCCGGCCTATAGGGCGTAGACCAAGATCATCATCATCATTGAGTGCCGTCTCCGCATCGAAGGTTGGCTACCATGGAGCCCCATTCCACTCTGTCTCTTGCTTTCATGGTGCAGATTGTCATAGGCTGACTTGTCCATCTTTTGATGTTACTCGTCCATGTTAGTTTTGGGAGATCAAGATACTCCTTCTCTTATTTGAATTTTTGTTCTAGCAGTTTTCAATTCTTTTAGAGATATTTTATCAAATCTACCCATTTGTCTCTGTTCTGTGCAAGCAGCTCTATCTCCAAATGTGTCCATTAGAGAAAAAATATTTAGAACCGCTGTACTATCCGTAAACTGGACCAAAGATCGACTTGTATCTATCCTACGTAATGAATGGCAGTCTTGGCAAGGGAAGCTATTCTTATAAAATTATAAAATGTTCCTCGCTTGAAAATTGGGTTGTTGTTCTTGATGGATATGGGATGGATAACTCGAACGATTATCCAGTTTTTATTTACATTAATAGTGTTATGTATTGATAAAGGTAATGCTAGACTGAAATGGATATCGGAGCTGAGGTCCCCAGAATAGCTGATAGTGTGTTGTAGCTCAGGTTTCTCGTGGTAGGGCGCTGTGTCGAGGAGTGCGTGTTCGATCCTGCTTGGGGGGCTGTCCGTTGTACTTTGTGGTATCTGTTATTTGTTGATTGTTCCGATTGCTGTAAACATGTCTGTCAACATTATTAATTTTTCTGTCGCCTTGGATGTTCATTTATAATTATCATTTATCTTCGGTCTACTCAGAAAGTAGTTTCTTCATCATCATCATCATCATCATCATCATCATCATCATCATCATCATGTGCCATCCTTGCTGGCGAAGGAGATCATCATCATCATCATCGAGTGCCTTCTCCGTAACGAAGGTTGGCTACCATGGAGCGCCTTTCTACTCTGTCTCTTGCTTTGATGGTGCAGGTTGTCATAGGCTGATTTGTCCATCTTTTTATGTTACTCGTCCATGTTAGTCTTGGTCTGCCTCTGCCTCTTTTACCTTGTATTTTCCCCTCCAGGATTACTTTTAGCAGGCTGTTGTGTCTTTTAACATGGCAAAAATCGTATTTGTCTTGTTTGAATTGTGTTTAGTAGTTCTCTTTCCATTTTTAGTTGTTTTAAAACTTCATCGTTTGTTTCTTTTCCTTCATCCAATTCTATCTATTCTTCCATATAACGACATTTAAAAGACTTAAATTTTCTGTTCTCTTTTCTTGTCTAATGTCCATGTTTCTGCACCATATAGAAATATTGAGAATATGTAACATTTTGCTATTCTTAGTTTTAGCCCTGGTGTTATTTTTTTTTATGTTAATATGTTTTTCATGACATTAAAATTACTTTTTGCCATTCCTATTCTTTTGTTTATTTCAGTTGTACATTTTCCATCACTAGTTATAGTATGTTCTAAGTAGTTGTAGTTCTGAACTGTCTCCAGGTCTGTTCCTTCAATTTTGATATCCACTTGTGGGTTTTGATTATTTTCTTTGTTTATGATCATAGTTTTAGTCTTTTTCATATTCATATCTAGTCAATATTTTTAGCTTGTCATGTTTATTTCATTAAGTAATTGTTGAAGGAGATCATGTCTCTACAATTTTTTTATCTCTACAGTTTGTTTGATCTCAACTCTATTCTCATGTGGCACCACACCAGCAAGGCAGTAACATTAAAATTACCGAGGGCATGAATCTTCCCAATAGCAACATCTAGCAAACAGGAAAGAAGAAAACTGATTCATTCGAAACAAAATGCTGCAGAAATAAAATGCTGCAGAAATAAAATGCTGCAGAAACAAAATGCTGCAGAAACAAAATGCTACAGAAATAAAATGCTGCAGAAACAAAATGCTGCAGAAACAAAATGCTGCAGAAATAAAATGCTGCAGAAATAAAATGCTGCAGAAATAAAATGCTGCAGAAATAAAATGCTGCAGAAACAAAATGCTGCAGAAACAAAATGTTGCAGAAAAATTCTTAACATATCTAGAGTATTTTTTTTTAAAAAGAGCAATGAAGACATATAATAAGATGTAAACATTAAAAAGAACTGGCTTATAAACAACATTCTACAGAGAAGCTGAAAATACAATGGCCACGTCAAAGGACACCACGGGTTGGAAAGAACAATAATGGAAGACATAGTTCGTGGGTGACACATCCGGGGCAGACCAAGAATAAGTTTGTTTCAAGACATCAAGCAGACATTGAAAATGGAAACAGAAGTGGGAGATCTGACTAGAGACGGCTATTTTTTATGACGAACTGTGGTGAATGCAACGTTCTGTGGGAGATCTGGCTAGAGACAGAGTTTCTTTCTGACGAGCTGTGGTGAATGCAACGTTCTGTGGGAGATCTGGCTAGAGACAGAGTTTCTTTCTGACGAGCTGTGGTGACTGCAACGTTCTGTGAGAGATCTGGCTAGAGACATAGTTTCTTTCTGACGAGCTGTGGTGAATGTAACGTTCTGTGGGAGATATGGCTAGAGACAGAGTTTCTTTCTGACGAGCTGTGGTGAATGCAACGTTCTGTGGGAGATCTGGCTAGAGACAGAGTTTCTTTCTGACGAGCTGTGGTGACTGCAACGTTCTGTGGGAGATCTGGCTAGAGACATAGTTTCTTTCTGACGAGCTGTGGTGAATGTAACGTTCTGTGGGAGATCTGGCTAGAGACAGAGTTTCTTTCTGACGAGCTGTGGTGAATGCAACGTTCTGTGGGAGATCTGGCTAGAGACAGAGTTTCTTTCTGACGAGCTGTGATGAATGCAACGTTCTGTGGGAGATCTGGCTAGAGACAGAGTTTCTTTCTGACGAGCTGTGGTGAATGTAACGTTCTGTGGGAGATCTGGCTAGAGACAGAGTTTCTTTCTGACGAGCTGTGATGAATGCAACGTTCTGTGGGAGATCTGGCTAGAGACAGTTTCTTTCTGACGAGCTGTGGTGAATGTAACGTTCTGTGGGAGATCTAGCTAGAGACAGAGTTTCTTTCTGACGAGCTGTGGTGAATGCAACGTTCTGTGGGAGATCTGGCTAGAGACAGAGTTTCTTTCTGACGAGCTGTGATGAATGCAACGTTCTGTGGGAGATCTGGCTAGAGACAGAGTTTCTTTCTGACGAGCTGTGATGAATGCTACGTTCTGCAAATGGCATACAACCTTATGATGATCATTCCTACCTCATCTTCTTCAGTTTCTCCCGTTAGGTGGGCGTGGAGTTTCATGCATGCGCTCTCCACAAGACGCCCCACAAAGTTACACGCCACTGCACGTAGCTATGTGAACAATTGAAGAAAGAGAACAGAAATAATACTATCTCTATAATATGAGTCTCGATGGCCTAGTGGATGATGGGCGACACGCTCACAATCGGAAGGGTCCGTGTGCAATTCTTTGCGGACATTTTTCCGACTGACAGGTCTTTGGGGTCCAAACGGCCACTACAAAATAAATTATTTTTCTATATAAATAAGCGCGGCCTGTCGTGATACTGACCACATCAATTAAACATGTGCCCTGGTCATTAAAACATATGGTTCCTGACACTATATTTCCCAGACTTCTCAGTCGACAGGGGGGAAAAATCTTTACTTGTTTGAAGCCTATAGAGAACCTTTACTTCTTTAATTAACTTATCTTTTAAGATCTAGAGAGAACCTTGACTTCGTTAATTAACTTATATTTTATTGTCTAGAGGGAACCTTTACTACTTTAATTAACTTATCTTTTAATGTTTAGAGGGAACCTTTACTTCTTTAATTAACTTATCTTTTAATGTCTATAGAGAACTTTTACTTCTTTGATTAACTTCTCTTTTAATGTCTATAGAGAACCTTTACTTCTTTAATTAACTTATATTTTAATATCTAGAGGAAACCTTTACTTCTTTAATTACTTAGCTTTCAAGGCGTACAGGAAACCTTTACTTCTTTAATTAACTTATATTTTAATGTCTAGAGGAAACCTTTACTTCTTTAATTAACTTAGCTTTTAAGTCGTAGAGGAAACCTTTACTTCTTTTCTTCACTCATAAATGCAACTAAATTACGTAGATTGGAATTAAAATGACACTTTATCATTAAGGCAAGAGCCGTGACACATCAATTCGAGGAAGATGTTTATTTTACAACATTCGGGGGAAAAAAAATATCACAAGTAATGAACAACAATGTTTTTAAAAAAGAATAGACATGTGACTGGCTGAACCAGGAACAGCGTCCTGCCACGAAAAACCCGCGCTATAGAATACCGCCAACTAAGCAATCTTGCTTTTAATATTTAATCAGTAGGCGACCATTTCGACAGTTGCTGGAACGGTAGCAGAACGGATATGGGAATACCCCGACTACGATGACACCAGTCCGATTTAAAGACTTTAAAATAGTATCCAATAATTTTGTGGGTGTGAGTAAAATTTAATGGGGGGGGGGGACGTAACTCTTACGGTAAAAATCGTTAAACCCGACAACCCCTAGTTGGGGAAGACATTAACACAAGACAGACTTCCGTTCAATGTGGCGGATAGGCGGCAGGAACCGTTGAGACTCAGTCTGAAAAGTGTCCGTTGTTGCAGTTTCCTTATATTCCAAGCCCGGCTTGCTGCCAGAACTACAGAGTTTAGTGCTCTGTGCACACCGTGAGCTGTGTTTTCATCCGGATAGCATTCCGATATTCCGATTGCTTACAATGAATGATGATATCACATGACGAAGGACAGT
This sequence comes from Megaustenia siamemsis, assembly GCA_032433765.1. Classification (NCBI taxonomy): domain Eukaryota; kingdom Metazoa; phylum Mollusca; class Gastropoda; order Stylommatophora; family Ariophantidae; genus Megaustenia; species Megaustenia siamemsis. The sequence goes on from JAVIAB010000159.1 coordinate 23,817,836, forward strand.
TCAGCTGCGTCCACTTTCGGTGCTGACACGCCTTATGTCTTTTGACGTGTTCTGTGTTTGCTATGATGGGGGCTGCAGCTGCCTTTCTTTGTTTGGATCCTTCAATGAGATGAATTTTAATTTGGATCTTTCCACTGACACGGGCGGTTGAACAATTTTAAATTTTAAGTCTTTAGCCTACAAGCCTCAAGCCTTGCAAGCCTAATCCTTAACCTACAATTAAATATCACAGTTGAGGGAATACATCTGGAGACAGTCCAGAGCTACAACTACCTGGGACATGCTATAACCAATGATGGAAAATGTAAAATTAAAATAAACAAAAGAATAGGTATGGCAAAAAGTAATTTTAATGCCATGAAAAATATACTAACAACAAAACAAATATCAGCAGGGCTGAAACTAAGAATGGCAAAATGTTACGTCTTCTCTATATTCCTGTATAGTGCAGAAACATGGACAGACAAGAAAACAGAACAGAAATTGAAGTCTTTGAAGTGTGGATTTATAGAAGAATAGGTAGAATTGGATGGAAAGAAAAGAAAACAAACGATGAAGTTTTAAAACAACTGAAAATAAAAAGAGAACTACTAAATACAATCAAGACAAGACAAATGAAATTTTTGGGGCATGTTAAAAGACACAACAGCCTACTAAAAGTAATATTGGAAGGGAAATACAAGGTAAAAGAGGCAGAGGCAGACTAAGACTAACATGGACGAGTAGCATCAAAAGATAGACAAGTCAATCTATGACGGCCTGCATCATCAAAGCAAGAAACAGTAGAATGGCGATCCATGGTAGCCAACCTTCGTTGCGGAGAAGGCACTCGATGATGATGATGAATTCTTTAGAAGTGATACTGTGTCCTTCGACTATCCATAACCATAACCATAACCACAACCATAACCATAACCACTGACAGCGTGACTCAAAACGTCCTGAAATTCGAACTAGATGTGAACAATCACAGAGTAACACATTTGTCTGTATAGCGTTTACATTTAATTTGCAAGTCAGTTTAAGAAAACTATTTGGTAGGAACCAACTTTATAAACGTTTATGGAGATATAGAGATAGGCAACGGGGAAATAATTGTAAGGCTGCGGTAAAGCTGGTAGCAAGGAGCCAGTAGTGGGGTGTGATAAACACTCCAAGGTATGGTGACTGCTTTACAAGGAAGGAACACATCACAATACTGCCGTTTCGGCCTATGGCCTTCTTCAGAATACAGGGACAACGGCAACAAACGGTGAAGCACAATTATCTAAGTAGAGGGAGATGTGACAGAGGGAGGAAAGTCAGATGTTGAAATAAGAAAGGAGACTACATGAGGAGAGATAGGATGAGCGTCGGGATGTATAAAATAGAAAGATTAGAAGATGAGGAAGAGCCGAGACTTAAATAGTAAAAAGTGAATAATGTATAATAAAAGTATATGGAAATGACTTAGGGAGAAATAGAGATGTTGAGAGTCGTGATCACCTACCCCAGCAGACAGGTTTAAACACGTGCACTGGTCATTGAAAAATATAATACATAGAGAATCTTTACTTTTTAAAAATGTATCTTTGGTCATATCGAAGAAACAATCATCACCATCACGCAATGTGACAAATAAACAGGATCATTGTGAAGCAAGTGCAGAGCGTCAAATACTTGGGCACAATAATAACATCAGATGGAAGATGCACCGCAGAAATAAAAAACTGAATAGCTCAGGCCAAAATCATCATCATCATGTGCCATACCGGTTGGCGTAGGCGATCATGTCCCTCCACAATCTTCTATATACAGTGCATCGTATCAGTTCTGTTGTTGACTGTTTTCCATGCCATGACACCAAGCTAACCAGTATTTTCTCTATTTGTCGCCCGCGATCTCTCTTTCCTTTTATTTTACCAGTTGTAACCAAGTATTCCAACATTCCTCTTCTCATGATGTGCCCGAAAAATGTTGATTGTTTCTTTCTGATGTTTTTTATGAGCTGCCGTTTTGTGTTGGCCTCTTTGAGAACTTCCTCATTGGTCTTTTTAGCTGTCCAGGGAACTTTCAACATTCTTCTGAGAAATCCCATCTCTGTGGCCTCTAAACGTCTTTTCATTTGTTTGTCTACTATCCATGATTCGCTTCTATAGGTCAGAATTGGTTCTATATAGCACCGATGAACTCTCTTCCTCATTTTTATTGACATAGATTTGAAATATTTGAAAATAGCATTTCAGAAAATTAAAAACGTCTTATGCAACAAGTCTATGCCAATAGAAGTGAGAAAGAGAGTTCACCGGGGCTATATATAGAACCAATTCTGATAAATGGAAGCGAATCATAGACAGCAGATAAACACACGAAAAAAATGATTAGAGGCCACAGAGATGGGATTACTCATAAAAATGATGAAAGTTCCCTGGTCAGCTAAAAAGACCAACAAGGAAATTCTCCAAGAGGCCAACACAAAAAGGGAGCTCATAAAAACATCAGAAAGAAACAATCAACATTTTTCGAGCACATCATGAGAAGAGGAAAGTTGGAATACTTGGTTACAACTGGCAAAATACAAGGAAAGAGAGATCTATCTCTATCTATCTATTGTCCTTTCGAGCCGAAGACGGCAATAGGGCAGAACCACAATCTCAAAAACAGAAACCTTACGTACCAAAATGGCACATATTGCAGAGATCACCACTTCTATGGTTCTGTTTCCATAACAATACTTTTTACAATGACAGCTTGTCAAGCCATCGATCAAACTTAGTCACCTCTTACGACATGCCTGGAAGGTCACAGTGTCACTATTCTCTCACTTACTTACTTCTACCTTTTTAGATCCCAGTGGAGCATAGGTCTTCAACACTTTCCAAGTCATTCTGTTTTTTTTGCCATTCTTTTAAGATCATTCCATGTCTACCCCATCATCTTCATCTCTGCTTCTATCTGTCTTCTCCAAGAATTCCTTGGTCTTCCTCTTTGTCTTTCCCCCTGGGGATTCCAAAAAAGGGCCCGTTGTGTAATACTCTCAGTTGGTTTCCGTAGTGTGTGTCCTATCCATCGCCATCGTCTTCGCTGTATCTCTCTATCCACTGGTATTTGACTGGTACATTTCCATAATTCTATGTTAGTGATTTTGTCCTGCCATTTCCATCCTTTTATTCTGCGTAAGCATCCATTAATGAAAGTCTGTATCTTCATGATTGTCAATTTTGTTGTTCTCCATGTTTCACAGCCATATAATAGGACCGACTTAACATTTGAGTTGAAAATGTTTATTTTTGTATTTAACCTAATTTCTTTGGATTTCCATGTTTCCCAGTGCAATAAAAGCTCCTCTTGCTTTTGATATCCTTATTTTGGTATCATTTTCTGTTCCTCCCTCTTTATACTATTCTCTACTTCCCTCATAATGAAGCCACTGTAACACAAGGGAGAAAGAGAGATCACGGAGGACAAAAAAAGAGAAGATACTAGATAGCGTGGTGTCATGACATGGAAAACAGTCAACAACAATATATATGATGCACAGTGGAAAGGAGATTGTGGAAGGACATGATCGCCTACGCCAACTGGTATAGCACATGATGATATTCTTCTTCTACCTTTTTAGCTCCCAGTGGAGCATAGGTCTTCAACAAACACTTTCCAAGTCATTCTGTTTTTTGCCATTCTTTTAAGATCATTCCATGTCTTCCCCATCATCTTCATCTCTGCTTCGATCTGTCCTCTCCAAGAATTCCTTGGTCTTCCTCTTTGTCTTTTCCCCTGGGGATTCCAAAAAGGGCCTGTTGTGTAATACTCTCAGTTGGCTTCCGCAGTGTGTGTCCTATCCAGCGCCATCGTCTTCACTGTATCTCTTTATCCACTGGTATTTGACTGTGGTACATTTCCATAATTCTATGTTAGTGATTTTGTCCTGCCATTTCCATCCTTTTATCCTGCGTAAACATCCATTAATGAAAGTCTGTATCTTCGTAATTGTCAATTTTGTTTTTCTCCATGTTTCACAGCCATATAATAGGACCGCCTTAACATTTGAGTTGACAATTTTTATTTTTCACATGATGATATTGTGTCGGATAAAATCCGGTGTGGATTTTAAAGAAGGACAAGGGAGACAATCACAACGTAACGCTTCAGGTCTATGGACGCCAGTACTTCGATGAGCTATCGCTCTTACTTTGCTGGATAAATTCACGGCTAGAAATATATTTATTTCACGAATTCGAGTTTCAGATTCTTGCTATGGCTGAATCTCAACCGTCGACTCCTAGAAAAACCGAGGATACTGAATCACAGACTGTTGTTTTAAACAAAGTACAGGACGAACAGGTAACTATACATTGACTATTGTACTTTTGTACTATAAATAAATTTTTATAAATAAGTTTTAGTAACACTGACTAGTGACTACTAACACTTATGTCGTGTAACGGACGTGAACTGCTAACTGTATTATAGTGTATTGATTCAATGCATTGTTATTTAATATTATATATTATATAATTAAAAAAAAAATAATACAATTCAAATCAAATGGTATAAATAATAATAAATAGTTAAATCAAAATTTAAATAGTATAGTTATTATATAGTAGTAGTAGTAGTTAAAGTCCGTCCATTTTATTTTATTAAGAATAATGACGTGGGGCACATGAGTTGAAGGGGGCCTCGGTAGCCTATAGCTCGTTTCAAAACATATGCCCAACTTCAAAACGCTATTACTCTCTAACCGTTTGTTAAATACTTTTGAAATTTTCCAAATGTTATTAGAATGCAAAAGACCCTTTAAATGTATATTTAACAAATATCTTGCAGCTGCAGTTTTCTTATAGCGGCGATATTTCTTTGATGTTTGTCAAAATTGTAAATTGAAGCCCTGAAGAAAAGAATAGAAATTACCGTAGTTGCTGGTCTACGATTTTTCACTAGGTAAAGGCGTGGCCGTAATGGGGAAATAACTGGATAAAACAAAACACCAGGAGAATTATTGTCTGCTCAGTTCGAGGACGGACGATAATAATATCAAGGTATACCTGTATGTCCAATTTTCATAGTTGTGTGGTCCTGAAAAGGACCGTTTGTTGAAATAATTTAAGGTAATATAGGGGCCAACATTGTGGGGGCTATATACTTTCATTCTGAATCAGACGAGTCTAAAAGATTAATAACTGTTTGGGGTTGAACATTCCACAAACCATCATTTTTCCAATATTCCTCTTCCTGTTTTAAGACGTGGTCTTCACATTTAGCCCAATAATCTTTGTCTATATTTAATAAAGCGAGATTAGCAAGAGTCTTTACATCGCATATTTTGAATGTTGTATTTTCATCTGCCACTTGTCCTTTTAATTTTGCCCAGATTAGTTCTATTGGATTTAAATGAGCATGGTAAGGTGGCAGCCTCAAACTTATATGACCGTGCTCTTGGATAATCTTATCTATTTGAACAATCTTTGTCCTCTGTTTTTGCTTTACTAGAGATAGTAATTCAGGTTTTAAGTACATGTTATTAAATTGTATGTGCTCCTTTGTGAGCCATATCTTAATAGCATCTTTTGTACTGGATGACGTCGGGACTTTATCTTCAAGTGCAACAATGTTGTGGTACGCTGCATTGTCCATTATTAGGCAAGATGGTCGATCTAGTGCTGGGAGAACAGAATTTTCAATCCAATGTCTAAATATGTGACCATTCATCTCAGAGTGATAATCCCGATTGTCTATGGATTTTGAAAGAAAAATGAGCTCTGCATTCTGTATTAGTCCATGTTGTCGACTACCTGCATGAGCAATTATCAAGCGCTGTCCTTTGCTGCTAGGTATTAATCTCTTAATCTTTCCATCTGATGACTGCCATTCCCTTTGGTTAGTGTGGTGAGCATTGATCCATGTTTCATCCAAGTACACAATATCATAACCTTGCTTGCGCACCTCTTTTACTTCACGTAAGTACTTGCTTCTCATGACTACTATATGTGGCTTCTCACAGATGATGTTTCGTCCATTGGGATACTTTCTGAATGTAAAGCCTGCAGCTCTCACATTCCTCCATAATGTAGACTTTGATATTTCAATACTGTTGTTCTTTTTCAGCGATACTTTTAATTTTCTTATTGTAACAGTTTCATTCATACCCAACATTTTGCGAATTTCACTTCTAATAAGTTCACTGTCGAAATTATCCAACATTTTTGCTCTTCCTTGTGATTTTGTATATTTGGAACATTGACGGTCACGTGCTTGAATCCAGCGATTAAATGACCGTTTAGATAAATCCAAAATGTGTCTTGTCCTATTCTCAGGGTTTTCTAAAGAATGAAATAATCTTCCTCGTTTAGCCTCTTTGCAAAAATAGTCATACATTTTTATTGCGATGTTTTGTAAACTGCAGAATTTCATTTTAAGACTCATGATAAATGTTATTGTTCCACGTTACGCCGCTGAATTAACGGAAATGGAACACACAATGTCTCGTGTTTACTACAAGTGTCTATTTGTGTCAGACAACTCACGTGGAAAGCGTGAAAAATCGTAAATTTCAGCGTGTATAGATTTGTAATCGCTATTTTTAACTTAAATACTGTAAACACTAAGTTTTGACTACATCAATGGGTCGTTATAAATTTATATAAATCAAATAAGCAATAATAATAACCAAATGTTTGTTTTTAATGAAATTAATTCCCTGTTGGGTTCTAATCATTATAACTTTACATGCAAATTTTGAAAAAAATACAAAAAGCGGTTTAAAAGATATTGATTTTTAAAGTTGGGCAAGACTTATGAAACAAGCTATAGTTGGGAAAACCAGTAAACCACCCGACTGGTCTACCGACGTTCGGACAACCCGTGTTCGATTCCCTGTTGGGAGCAGTGTGAATTGTACTCGAGGTTGAAAAAAAAAAAAAAACACCCCCACGGTCATCCCAGCCGTTGGCCGAAATGGGTACCAGGTTGGCAGGGTACTACCCTGGGAAGGTGAGAAATGTCGCCTCGCGTCTGAGTTTCGATGCTTGAGGCGACACTATCCAGAAATCTCCTAACATTTCTGGATAGGCGGCAGAGCACATATGGGTGGAAACTCACGTGCTAAGACGTCGGTTCAAGTCTCGTACCTTGATCTTTAATATGTTGGGTTTGTTGCAAAAATGAATGAATGTTATGTTGAATGAGTGCTATAAGTAAAGTAAAGTACCCCCGTCACGCCAAGTGGCGTATAGGGAATATGGTGTTAGTGACCATACATTTTACAGACCTTCGGCACATGATTTTTGGGGTAATGTGGTCGTTATTACGCCCGTGCCGCTTTACTTTCCCAGAAAAAAATCCGGTACCCATTAAAGGCTGGGTGAAACCGGAGCCGTCGGTTGGGATCGAACCCTACCTCTTGTCCTTTGTAGCCCAGTTCACTAACCACTGAGCTATCGCGGCTCCGAATGAGTGATATGGATGTTAATTGTTATAATAATATTAGGATTTATCATTAAGACAATTTGAGACAGTATATGCCATAATCTTGATTAATGATAATTATTAGCATAAGATTATTTGTTACAATTAATATAATATCTTTTGACTTTGTGGTTTGTTGCTGTATAATAGAACTAAAGGTTAAAGAGCTCACTGTGACTGTTATTGTTAAAAGAAAACTTAAAAAGCATGAACTTTTCAAAAATTAAACATTTCCCCACGGCTGATGGGGAGAAATTTGTTTATATTATAATAATTATTATAATATTAAATGTTTTATATACAGTAGTACTCCAAATCGTATTCAACAAGTTGTTGATAGTTGATGGGCGAGCGGTGTGACTAATAAAATTTACAGTAATTCAGTAATTGTATGGCAAAGTACAAACAATGTCGCATGTCAAATTCCATATTTATCTTTATTGATTTGTATTATATGTGAGTGGTAAAGGATTTTACACAAACTATCAACATATGTGAGTACATTTATTTGGTGGGAGCCACAATAGCTCAATGGTTAGTGAACTGGACTGCAAAGGACAAGAGGTAGGGTTCAATCCCAACCGACGGCTTCCGGTTCACCCAGCTTTTAATGGGTACTGGATTTTTTTCTGGGAAAGTAAAGCAGCATGGGCGTAATACCGACCACATTACCCCAAAAATCATGTGCTGAAGGTCTGTGACACTTATGGTCATTAACACCATATTCCCTATATGCCACTTGGCGTGACGGGGGTACTTTACTTTTTATTGTCATAGGTTGACTTGTCCATCTTCTGATATTACTCGTCCATGTTAGTCTTGGTCTGCCTCTGCCTCTTTTACCTTGTATTTACATTTTAACTTTCAGATTTTCACATATCCTCCAACATGTAACTCATATTTCTCTCTCGTTTCATCATTTCATCTCTTCTCCCTCTATTTACTTCTCCTTGACTTACCTGTCCCGATCATCCTAGATGTAGTAGAATTATCTGTATTTCATCATTTGTTGTTGTTGTTCTCGTTTTCTGAAGAAGGCTGCATGTAAGCTGAAATGTCAGTATTTTGTTGTGTTCCTTTTTTGTAAAGCTGTCACCATACCTTGTGCTTACGTTCGCCCGATGACTAAAGTATTCTAGAGTATTCGTAGACTGTAGAATTCCTCTTCGTCAACCGCCTTTAAAAGGACGTTAAGTGGACGTGTCTGCGTTGTGTTGTGGTTTGCAGTAAAAAGTAAAGTAAAGTACCCCCGTCACACCAAGTGGCGTATAGGGAATATGGTGTTAGTGACCCTATATTTTACAGACCTTCAGCACATGATTTTTGGGGTAATGTGGTCGGTATTACGCCCGTGCTGCTTTACTTTCCCAGAAAAAATGCAGGTACCCATTTAAGGCTGGGTGAACCCGGAAGCCGTTGGTTGGGATCGAACCCTACCCCTTGTCCTTTGTAGTCCAGTTCACTAACCACTGAGCTATCGCGGCATTGGTTTGCAGTATAACTGATATTTGTGCCTTTCGGCCCAACACATCCAACTTCAGCACGACATTTTTGAGTACGTGGTTGTCTTCCCTCTACGATCCCTGCTCTCTTGGCCAGACTAGACAGGTTAGTCTGTTACTAGAGGCACCGCTGAGAGATGGAGCAGGTTCTGGATGGTTTTGGTTCACTGATCCTGGCGTAAGCCATCAGCTGTGGATTGCTGACAACTTCCAGCTCTGGTGCTTGGAGATGTGCCTTCACCTCCATACCTTATAAGAGTGTTTATTACAAACCCCCCCCCCCCCTCTTTTCCCCCCCTTTAAAAGCTCCCTTTATATTTGACAACAGTTATGGAAATAGTCACTGCTGGATTACTTTTATGACAAAGGGTGACAAATTGTTGCCACACTCATCATCATTAGATGAATCTATTAAAGTGACAACTGTCACCAGCTGTATAAGTTATAAATCGTCATTTATCCAATGTTTTTGTTCCTCTTTCAAGACATAATAGTCACATTTAATCAGTTCATCCAGTATTCTTTGTCTGTATTCACCTTGTGACTGAGTTTCTGAACATCCCCTATTTTAAAGTTATCATTTTGTGAGGTTACCTGCCCTTTGACTATCACTGTAGCCCATGCCAGCTCTACAGGATTTCAATGGTAGGTTGATAACCTTAAACATGAATGTCCATTCTCATGTAATATGTTGTCAATCTGAAATATTTTCTGCCGCTCTGCATTTCGAACAAAGTTCAATTACTCTGATTTCAGACTCATTTCTTTGAAAGGAATATTCTCATTGGTAGGCCACATCTTTCTTCTAAGCTCTTCTTCCTCTTCTTTTTATTATTATTATTATACCTTTCAGCTCCCTGTGGAGCATATGTCTTCTACAAACACTTTCCAAGTCGTTCTGTTTCTTGCCTTTTTTTAAAGTTCATTTCATGTCTTACCCATCATCTTCATCTCTGCTTCCATCTTCTCCAAGAATATTTTGGTGTTTATTCTTTTTTTTTTCCTTGGGGATTCCAGAAAAGGGCCTGTTGTGTAATACTCTCAGTTGATTTCCACAATGGGTGTCCTATCCAGCACCATTGTCTTCGCTGTATCTCTTTATCCACTGGTATTTGACTGGTACATTTCCATAATTCTATGTTAGTGATTTTATCCTGCCATTACCATCCTTTTATCCTTCACAAGCATCCATTAATGAAGATCTGTATCTTCATGATTGTCATTTTTGTTGTTCTCTATGTTTCACAGCCATATAATAGGACTGACTTAACATTGGAGTTAAATATTTTTATTTGTGTATTTAACCTAATTTCTTTAGCCACACCTTTATATCATGTTTATTCCTTGATTAAACTGGAACATTGCCTTTACTCCCCAGAATAGGTAAAGGTAAAGTACGAGACTTGAACTGGCATCTTAGCACGCGAGTTTACACCCATATGTGCTCGGCAGCCTATCCAGAAATGTTCAGAGATTTCTGTATAGTGTCACCTCAAGCATCGAAACTCAGATGCGAAGCAACAATCCTCACCTTCCCAGGGTAATACCTGGTACCCATTTCTGCCAACGGCTGGGCCGACCGTGGGGTATTTTTTTTTTCCAACCACGAGTACAATTCACACTGCTTCCAGCGGGAATCGAACACGGGTTGTCCGAATGTCGGTAGTCCAGTCTGGTGGTTTTCCCAACTCGGCTACCGGGGCCCCCAGTACAAAATTGGTAGACACGTTATCCATTAGACCTGATGGTCTATTTAAGACAGGAATTACCATTTTGTCAATCCAATTTCTAAAAATATCTGTTCATCTCACCATGATAGTCACAATTACAGGTAGATTTAGATTGGGGAAACCAGTTTTATATTCTCCAGTAAACCATTTTCTTTGTACCTTGTTGCTGGCATGGGCTATTAGCAGTCCCCTGCTACCCTTTGTTACTTAGCACTAACCTTTTTTTATATTTCAATTAAAAGACTGTCATTCTTTTCCACTGATGGCCATTTATCATATCTCATCAAGATACAGAGCCGCGATAGCTCAGTGTTTAGTGAACTGTACTACAAAGGACAAGGTGTAGGGTTCGATCCCAACCGACGGCTTCCGGGTTCACTCAGCCTTAAAATGGGTACCGGATTTTTTTCTGGGAAAGTAAAGCAGCACGGGCGTAATACCGACCACATTACCTCAAAAATCATGTACTGAAGGTCTGTAAAATATAGGGTCACTAACACCATATTCCCTATACGCCACTTGGCGTGACGGGGGTACTTTACTTTACTTTTTACATCAAGATACACTGTATCATTTCTTTTGTGTTTGCCAGTTTTCACCTTCATCATCATGTGCCATACCGGTTGGCGTAGGTGATCATGTCCCTCCACAATCTTCTATCTACAGTGCATCATATTAGTTCTGTTGTTGACTGTTTTCCATGCCATGACACCAAGCTGTCCAGTATTTTCTCTCTTTTTCGTCCGCGATCTCTCTTTCACCTTCAGTAATCAAGAAAAGACGATGGTCATATGTTGGACATGTGATGAGAAGAGATAATAACCAAATAGCAAAGCAAGCCCTCATGTGGGAAACAACAGGTAAGAGGAAAAAAGGAAGACCCAGAGAGACATTGAGAATAACATTGATGAGAGAAGCAAGAGCAGCAGGAATCGGCTCCCTCAATGAGATAAAGCTGCTTGCACAGAACAGAGACAAATGGCGAGATTTGATAAAATATCTTTAAAAAAATTGAAAACTGCTAGAATAAAAATTTAGATAAGAGAATTAGTATCTTGGTCTATGCCCCATGTGCCAGCTACGGCTCAAAAGGTCAATAGATAGATAGCTTTCACCTTTGGCATGTCCCTAGAGACTAAAAACTGAATTTTGCTTATTAATCCATTTTTCCCAGGCAGCCATGTGCATAGGGGTCCCTCACCTCACAGCCTGCTAACTTCGCCTTCGGAGGTACTCATATTTTTGTCAACGATGAGTAATTGACGTTTCGAGCCGGGCCTGGTTACTGAGACCAGGGGTGGTTGCCACAGAGAGAAATCTTAAATAAGAATCCCAACTGGTGAAGCTGAGATTTGAACTCACAACCTCTCTGTCACGTGACTGGTATTTTGCCTTGAGGCCAACCAGTCTCCACACTGTGTATTAAATTGCAGCACATTTTTCTCTTAGGGAGCCACAATAGCTCAGTGGTTAGTGAAATGAACTACAAAGAACAAGAGGTAGGGTTCGATCCCAACTGACGGCTTCTGGGTTTCTATCTATCTATCTATCTATTATCCTTTCGAGCCGAAGACGGCACATAGGGCAGAACCACAATCTCAAAAACAGAAACATTGCGTGCCAAAGTGGCACATATTGCAGAGATCACTGCTTCTAAAATCTATGGCTCTGTTTCCATAACAATACTTTTTACAATGACAGCTTGTCAAGCCATCGATCAATCTCCTTAGTCACCTCTTACGACATGCCTGGAAGGTCACAGTGTCACTATTCTTTACTTCCCTCATAATGAGGCCCCGGTAACACACAGGATTTCCGGGTTTACCCAGCCTTAAATGGGTACCGGATTTTTTCTGGGAAAGTAAAGTGGCACAGGCGTAATACCGACCACATTACCCCAAAAATAATGTGCCGAAGGTCTGTAAAATTTATGGTCACTAACACCATATTCCCTATACGCCACTTGGTGTGACGGGTGCTCTTTACTGTTTTACATTTTTCTCTTAACCCTCAGAAATATTGGCTTGTAGATACAACTAGGACATGCGTTTTCTCACATTTCACATTTCTACCTCCTACACACTTTTGAAATGTGAGACTAGCTCTGTGTTCAATCTTTTATAAAGTAGATTTTGAGATGCAGATGTCATTGGAAACTCATAGTAATGTGTTTGAAATTGAATAGAACAAGGAATGACATTTTTAAATTACTCACATTTTACAGGGCCAACCTGTCCTCCAGCTACGACTACAGCAGACAAAGAATGAGCAGAAAGTGCGGTGGACGACGGATACTGTGGATAATGAGCTCATGGGAAAAAAGAAATCCAAGTGTGAGAAGTATTTTATTTCCCCAAGTGTGAGAAGTATATAATTTCCCGAAGTGTGAGAAGTATTTTATTTCCCCAAGTGTGAGAAGTATTTTATTTCCCCAAGTGTGAGAAGTATATAATTTCCCCAAGTGTGAGAAGTATTTTATTTCCCCAAGTGTGTGAAGTATTTTATTTCCCCCAAGTATGAGAAGTATTTTATTTCCCCAAGTGTGAGAAGTATTTTATTTCCCCAAGTGTGAGAAGTATTTTATTTCCCCAAGTGTGAGAAGTATTTTATTTCCCCAAGTATGAGAAGTATTTTATTTCCCCCAAGTATGAGAAGTATTTTATTTCCCCAGTGTGAGAAGTATTTTATTTCCCCAAGTGTGAGAAGTATTTTATTTCCCCCAAGTATGAGAAGTATTTTATTTCCCCAAGTGTGAGAAGTATTTTATTTCCCCAAGTGTGAGAAGTATTTTATTTCCCCAAGTGTGAGAAGTATTTTATTTCCCCAAGTATGAGAAGTGTTTGTGTATGTCTCCTGTGGGACATACTTTTTTTTTGTTCTTAGGTTGTAGTATAAAAAAAAAGTAAAGTGCCCCCGTTATGCCAGGTAGCGTCGTATAGGGAAATATGGTATTAGTGACCCTATATTTTGCAGACCTTCAGCACATGATTTTTGGGGTAATGTGGTCGGTATTACGCCCGTGCTGCTTTACTTTCCCAGAAAAAAAATGCTGGTACCCGTCTAAGGCTGGGTGAATCCGGAAGCCATCGGTTGGGATCGAACCCTACCTCTTGTCCTTTGTAGTCCAGTTCACTAACCACTGAGCTATCGCGGCTCTCTTCTTAGACTGTAGAGAGTAGCTTGTTCCTGAAGGGACTTCCAGGCAAGATGGCTGCCAATGCCACAGGCCATTTTTTTTTTTTCGTTCGCCAGCTTTTACCTCTGAAGAAGTATCTAGAGACTAGGAACTGAATTTTGCGTGTTAATCCATTTTTTCCCTGGCAGCCGTGTGCACAGGGGTCCCTCGCCGTACAGGCAGATAACTCAGACTTCGGAGGTACTCATATTTTTTTCGCCGATGAGTAATTGACGTTTCAAGCCGGGCCTCACTGCTGAGACGAGGGGTGGTTGCCGCAGAGAGAAATCATAAATAAAAATCTGGTGTAGTTGGGATTTTCACTCACAACCTCTCTGTCTCGAGGCCGGCATCTTGCCTCGAGACCAACCAGTCCCCCATTTGCCATTTTAGAGAGTGCCAATGCTGAAACAGTTTTTGTGATGTTTTGACTGGTTTCTATTTGTTGTTTTGATTTATTTGAGTCATTTGCAGTCGGAAGTGACTGGGGGCATTCTCTTTTCAGTGATGTCGTTTGAAATTGTCACCCACACAGCCCACTTGGCTCGCACTTGAGTTTGACCTTGTTAATGGCCATCAACCGACAATGCAAAATCAAAATGGCTACATGTCACCCTGATTTACAGATGCTAAAGCAGTTGCTTGGGAGCCACGATAGCTCAGTGGTTAGTGAACTAGACTACAAAGGATAAGAGGTCGGGTTTGATCCTGATCGACAGCTTCTGGGTTCACCCAACTTTAAATGGGTACTCGATTTTTTTCTGGGAAAGTAAAGTGGCATGGGCGTAATACTGACTACATTACCCCAAAAATCATGTGTTGAAGGTCTGTAACAATTATGGTCACTAACACCATATTCCTTATACGCCTTTTCATGCGACAGGGCTCTTTATTTAAAGCAGTCGTTTGAATCATTTTGGTTGTTTTCTTTGTTTGAAATGTGTTTTTTTTTTAGGTAACTGGAGTAACATTTGCTGCGTTGTCAATATTGTGTTGTTGAACATCTTGAGATCCAAAGTTCTAAGTAAATAAACAAAACTTAAACTATTGAACTCCTGTGTGATACCAGTGCTAACATATGGATGTGATACCAGTGCTAACATATGGATGTGATACCAGTGCTAACATATGGATGTGATACCAGTGCTAACATATGGATGTGATACCAGTGCTAACATATGGATGTGATACCAGTGCTAACATATGGATGTGATACCAGTGCTAACATATGGATGTGATACCAGTGCTAACATATGGATGTGATACCAGTGCTAACATATGGATGTGATGCCATTGCTAACATATGGATGTGATACCAGTGCTAACATATGGATGTGATACCAGTGCTAACATATGGATGTGATACCAGTGCTAACATATGGATGTGATACCAGTGCTAACATATGGATGTGATACCAGTGCTAACATACAAATGTGATACCAGTGCTAACATATGGATGTGATACCAGTGCTAACATACAAATGTGATACCAGTGCTAACATATGGATGTGATACTAGCGCTAACATGCAGATGTGATACCAGTGCTAACATATGGATGTGATACCAGCGCTAACATGCAGATGTGATACCAGTGCTAACATACGGATGTGATACCAGCACTAACATATGGATGTGATACCAGTGCTAACATATGGATGTCATACCAGTGCTAACATACGGATGTGATACCAGTGCTAACATACGGATGTGATACCAGTGCTAACATAGTGATGTGATACCAGCGCTAACATATGGATGTCATACCAGTGCTAACATAGTGATGTGATATCAGTGCTAACATAGTGATGTGATACCAGCGCTAACATAGTGATGTGATACCAGCGCTAACATATGGATGTCATACCAGTGCTAACATAGTGATGTGATATCAGTGCTAACATAGTGATGTGATACCAGCGCTAACATAGTGATGTGATACCAGTGCTAACATATGGATGTCATACCAGTGCTAACATATTGATGTGATATCAGTGCTAACATAGTGATGTGATACCAGTGCTAACATGGATGTCATACCAGTGCTAACATAGTGATGTGATACCAGTGCTAACATATGGATGTCATACCAGTGCTAACATACGGATGTGATACCAGTGCTAACATGGATGTCATACCAGTGCTAACATAGTGATGTGATACCAGTGCTAACATATGGATGTCATACCAGTGCTAACATACGGATGTGATACCAGTGCTAACATACGGATGTGATACCAGTGCTAACATAGTGATGTGATACCAGCGCTAACATATGGATGTCATACCAGTGCTAACATAGTGATGTGATATCAGTGCTAACATAGTGATGTGATACCAGCGCTAACATAGTGATGTGATACCAGTGCTAACATATGGATGTCATATCAGTGCTAACATAGTGATGTGATATCAGTGCTAACATAGTGATGTGATACCAGTGCTAACATACGGATGTGATACCAGTGCTAACATATGGATGTCATATCAGTGCTAACATAGTGATGTGATATCAGTGCTAACATAGTGATGTGATACCAGTGCTAACATATGGATGTGATACCATTGCTAACATATGGATGTGATACCAGTGCTAACATACGGATGTGATACCAGTGCTAACATACGGATGTCATACCGGTGCTAACATATGGATGTGATACCAGTGCTAACATAGTGATGTGATACCAGTGCTAACATATGGATGTCATACCGGTGCTAACATAGTGATGTGATACCAGTGCTAACATATGGATGTCATACCAGTGCTAACATAGTGATGTGATACCAGTGCTAACATATGGATGTCATACCGGTGCTAACATAGTGATGTGATACCAGTGCTAACATATGGATGTCATACCAGTGCTAACATATGGATGTCATACCGGTGCTAACATATGGATGTCATACCAGTGCTAACATACGGATGTGATACCAGTGCTAACATACGGATGTCATACCGGTGCTAACATATGGATGTGATACCAGTGCTAACATACGGATGTGATACCAGCGCTAACATATGGATGTCATACCAGTGCTAACATACGGATGTGATACCAGCGCTAACATACGGATGTGAAAGTTGGAAATCCATCAAGACTTTTGATAGGAAATTTAATGGTTTTGGAAATAAATTTCTTCGTAGGACCTCAAAGTTAGTTAGTTAGTCGAAAGATCATCCTCCTTGCACAAGGGGCATACCCATAAGTGCTCCGATTTCCTTTCGAGTAAATTCACAAGTGTGTGACGGCTGATCGTGCCGGTTCGCAGTTGGTTAACCATACACCTCTGGCGTCCTGAAAAAAATTCGCTCTTAGCTGTGCCAAGCCTTACGCGACTATGCGTTAGTCTCGCCAATTATCGTTAGTCTCGTTAGTCACCGACTTCCGGTCGGTGTAATGGCGGACTCAGGTTTGTGTTCTCTGATTCCGCTTCAACTTTCTACATCAATTGGAGTATTTTACACCAGAATCATGTAGGACCTCAAAATAAACTGGAAAGAATACATTTCAAACAAATGGATAGGAGATGTAGAAACAAAACAAGAACAAGTGTCGAGCTGTATGAGAAGGATGTGTTGGAAATCCATAGATCATGTGCAGTGAATGAAGAAAACTTCTCCATCAGGCATTCATGTGGAAACCATCTGGTTAGAAAAAACAACAAGGCAGGCCAAGATAATCACTACCCAAAACAATTACTAGAGAAGGCTCAACCATGGGACTAAGAAACAACCAAGATGCCCCAAGGACTAACAGTAAATCATCAATCGTGGAGAACTATGACTTCCACCCTATGTGCCGTCTTCAACCTGTGAGGAGAATACATGAATGAACATGTTGTCAATCCGACATCTTGTTTTAAATGAATGATTATGTTGTCAATCCTACATCTTGTTTTAAATGAATGAACATGTTTGTCAATCCTACATCTTGTTTTGAACCCTCAGGTTGTTGCATCTACGAGAAGCCAAAAGTGTTTGGAGAATCAAGTTCGTCATCAAGCTCTTCCGGAGATGATAACGAAGAGGAGTGCACACCACATTGTCGAGGTCACAAAAAAAAATGCTTCCGCCGCAAACCGCACAATGTAGACCATGATGGACACTGTGATATTGCAGCAGGTCAGCAATGAAGAAAATGGTAAAGCATTAATTTGTGGTGGAAGTAGTCCTGTATTAGCTCATTAAGCATTTGTTTATTTAATTTTAATTAATGTACTCTATATTAGGTTGTATATAAAACAATTATGTGGTTAATTTTAGGGGACGTGGGCACCCTGTATTTGGTTGTAAAACAAATCATCATCAAGTACTGGCGTAGGTGATCATGTCTCTCCACAACCTTCGATCTCGGCAGCTATTTATCATTTCTGTTGTTGACCTTCCTGCCAAGCCATTCTCTTAAGCTGTCTGTTATTTTTTCTCTTTGCTTCCCTCTATCTCTTCGTCCCTCAATTTTCCCAGTTGTTACAATATATTCCAGCTGTTCTCTTCTCATTACGTGGCCAAAAAATGATGATTGTTTCTTCCTAATATTGGAAATTAGCTCTCTTTTTGCTTTGACCTCTCTCAGAACATCTTCATTACTCTTCTTAGCTGTCCATGGTACTCTCAACATTCTTCTGTAAAAGCACATTTCTATAGACTCCAGTGATTTTCATGTCTGTTGTCCTATTGTCTATGATTCGCATCCATATGTTAAGACAGGCTCTACATAACATTTAAGAACTCTTTTTCTTGTTTCTATTGTCAAAAATTGACTGCATAGTATCTTCCTCATTTTTTGGAAAGTTGCTTTTGCTTGAGCAATTCTACATCTCACCTCTTTTGTACATCTTCCGTCTGAGGTTAACAAAGTTCTCAAATATTTAAATTTGTAAAACAAATATGTAATTAATTTTAGGGGACGTGGGCACCCTGTCTTTAGTTTTAAAGCAATTATGTAATTAATTTTAGGGGACGTGGGCACCCTGTATTTGGTTGTAAAGCAATTATGTAATTAATTTTAGGGGAAGTAGAACACCTAGTATTTAGTTGTAAAGCAATTATGTAATTAATTTTAGGGGAAGTAGAACACCTAGTATTTAGTTTTAAAGCAATTATGTAATTAATTTTAGGGGAAGTAGAACACCTAGTATTTAGTTTTAAAGCAATTATGTAATTAATTTTAGGGGAAGTAGAACACCTAGTATTTGGTTGTAAAGCAATTATGTAATTAATTTTAGGGGAAGTAGAACACCTAGTATTTGGTTGTAAAGCAATTATGTAATTAATTTTAGGGGAAGTAGAACACCTAGTATTTGGTTGTAAAGCAATTATGTAATTAATTTTAGGGGACGTGGACACCCTGTAATTAGTTGTAAAGCAATTATGTAATTAATTTTAGGGGACGGGGACACCCTGTAATTAGTTGTAAAGCAATTATGTAATTTATTTTGTGTTTTTACGGAAGAATTTGTTCTACTGTAAAAAAAAAAAAATAAATAAAAATAAATTTCCGGGGAAGTCACCCTGCATCAAAGCATTTGTTGATATAAATTTTGTGTAGGAGTTGTGTGTTCTTGTGTATAACACCATCATCATTGTACTCAGACAGATGTGGATCTCTGATATATTCTTTAATTACATAAATAAACCACGGTACCGTGTACCAATCCGCAGCATTATTGATGGTTCCTTTGGTAAAGATAACCCTCTTTTAGGCTTTAACTGACGGAAACCCTCACATCCATATCTATCTATCTATTAACCTTTCGAGCCGTAACCGGCCCATAGGGCGTACACCAAGATACACCTTCTCCTGTCTGAATTTTTTGTTCTAGCAGTTTTCTTTTAAAGATATTTTATCAAATCTCGCCATCTGTCTCTTCTGTGCAAGCAGCTCTATCTCATTGAGGGAGCCGATTCCTGCTGCTCTTGCCTCTCTCATCAATGTTCTTCTCAGTGTCTCCCTGGGTCTTCCTCTTTTTCTCTTACCTGTTGTTTCCCATATGAGGGCTTGCTTTGCTATTCGGTTATTATCTCTTCTCATCACATGTCCAACATATGACCATCGTCTTTTCTTTATTACTGAAGATATTAGTGGTTGATTGGCGTATCCATATGGATTATTAAAAATAACCTTGAAAAATAAAAATATAACTTGTTATGATTCCAGGTGCTTGTGATCTGTGCCCTTCGGCCAAATGCCATTTAAAGATGTTTACAAGTATTTCTGAGTTCCCTTGTAGTTCCGTTCAAGTTGTTGTATTTATTAGGTCTTTGAGGAAGTTGATGACTTGCTCTTAGACTTGCTCTTAAACCGGTGAACTTTGCAGGCATGCTGCAGTTTGGTTTCATTGTATTCAATTAATGTTATTGTTGAGTGGTACATTGTTAGTTCTCAGTCTAAAGATGGTGTATTGGTCTCTTCTCATTAGGTTATTAATGTTGTTGTTGAGTGGTACATTGTTAGTTCTCAGTCTAAAGATGGTATATTGGTCTCTTCTCATTAGGTTATTAATGTTATTGTTCAGTGGTACATTGTTAGTTCTCAGTCTAAAGATGGTGTATTGGTCTCTTCTCATTAGGTTATTAATGTTGTTGTTGAGTGGTACATTGTTAGTTCTCAGTCTAAAGATGGTATATTGGTCTCTTCTCATTAGGTTATTAATGTTATTGTTCAGTGGTACATTGTTAGTTCTCAGTCTAAAGATGGTGTATTGGTCTCTTCTCATTAGGTTATTAATGTTATTGTTCAGTGGTACATTGTTAGTTCTCAGTCTAAAGATGGTGTATTGGTCTCTTCTCATTAGGTTATTAATGTTGTTGTTGAGTGGTACATTGTTAGTTCTCAGTCTAAAGATGGTGTATTGGTCTCTTCTCATTAGGTTATTAATGTTATTGTTCAGTGGTACATTGTTAGTTCTCAGTCTAAAGATGGTGTATTGGTCTCTTCTCATTAGGTTATTAATGTTATTGTTCAGTGGTACATTGTTAGTTCTCAGTCTAAAGATGGTGTATTGGTCTCTTCTCATTAGGTTATTAATGTTATTGTTGAGTGGTACATTGTTAGTTCTCAGTCTAAAGATGGTATATTGGTCTCTTCTCATTAGGTTATTAATGTTATTGTTCAGTGGTACATTGTTAGTTCTCAGTCTAAAGATGGTGTATTGGTCTCTTCTCATTAGGTTATTAATGTTGTTGTTGAGTGGTACATTGTTAGTTCTCAGTCTAAAGATGGTATATTGGTCTCTTCTCATTAGGTTATTAATGTTGTTGTTGAGTGGTACATTGTTAGTTCTCAGTCTAAAGATGGTGTATTGGTCTCTTCTCATTAGGTTATTAATGTTGTTGTTGAGTGTAACATTGTTAGTTCTCAGTCTAAAGATGGTGTATTGGTCTCTTCTCATTAGGTTATTAATGTTGTTGTTGAGTGGTACATTGTTAGTTCTCAGTCTAAAGATGGTATATTGGTCTCTTCTCATTAGGTTATTAATGTTGTTGTTGAGTGGTACATTGTTAGTTCTCAGTCTAAAGATGGTATATTGGTCTCTTCTCATTAGGTTATTAATGTTATTGTTCAGTGGTACATTGTTAGTTCTCAGTCTAAAGATTGTGTATTGGTCTCTTCTCATTAGGTTATTAATGTTATTGTTCAGTGGTACATTGTTAGTTCTCAGTCTAAAGATGGTATATTGGTCTCTTCTCATTAGGTTATTAATGTTATTGTTCATTGATACATTGCTAGATCTCAGTCTAAAGATGGTGTATTGGTCTCTTCTCATTAGGTTATTAATGTTATTGTTCAGTGGTACATTGCTAGTTCTCAGTCTAAAGATGGTGTATTGGTCTCTTCTCATTAGGTTATTAATGTTGTTGTTGAGTGGTACATTGTTAGTTCTCAGTCTAAAGATGGTATATAGGTCTCTTCTCATTAGGTTATTGATGTTGTTGTTGAGTGGTACATTGTTAGTTCTCAGTCTAAAGATGGTATATTGGTCTCTTCTCATTAGGTTATTAATGTTGTTGTTGAGTGGTACATTGTTAGTTCTCAGTCTAAAGATGGTATATTGGTCTCTTCTCATTAGGTTATTAATGTTATTGTTCAGTGGTACATTGTTAGTTCTCAGTCTAAAGATTGTGTATTGGTCTCTTCTCATTAGGTTATTAATGTTGTTGTTGAGTGGTACATTGTTAGTTCTCAGTCTAAAGATGGTATATTGGTCTCTTCTCATTAGGTTATTAATGTTGTTGTTGAGTGGTACATTGTTAGTTCTCAGTCTAAAGATGGTATATTGGTCTCTTCTCATTAGGTTATTAATGTTGTTGTTCAGTGGTACATTGTTAGTTCTCAGTCTAAAGATGGTATGTTGGTCTCTTCTCATTAGGTTATTAATGTTGTTGTTGAGTGGTACATTGTTAGTTCTCAGTC
This sequence comes from Megaustenia siamemsis, assembly GCA_032433765.1. Lineage (NCBI taxonomy): Eukaryota > Metazoa > Mollusca > Gastropoda > Stylommatophora > Ariophantidae > Megaustenia > Megaustenia siamemsis. Next base: position 23,840,108 of record JAVIAB010000159.1, read on the forward strand.
TAAAGATGGTGTATTGGTCTCTTCTCATTAGGTTATTAATGTTATTGTTCAGTGGTACATTGTTAGTTCTCAGTCTAAAGATGATGTATTGGTCTCTTCTCATTAGGTTATTAATGTTATTGTTCAGTGATACATTGCTAGATCTCAGTCTAAAGATGGTGTATTGGTCTCTTCTCATTAGGTTATTAATGTTATTGTTCAGTGGTACATTGTTAGTTCTCAGTCTAAAGATGATGTATTGGTCTCTTCTCATTAGGTTATTAATGTTATTGTTCAGTGATACATTGCTAGATCTCAGTCTAAAGATGGTGTATTGGTCTCTTCTCATTAGGTTATTAATGTTATTGTTCAGTGGTACATTGTTAGTTCTCAGTCTAAAGATGGTGTATTGGTCTCTTCTCATTAGGTTATTAATGTTATTGTTCAGTGGTACATTGTTAGTTCTCAGTCTAAAGATGGTGTATTGGTCTCTTCTCATTAGGTTATTAATGTTGTCATGGAGGTTTGGCCCTGTCATGTATTTAAACAAAAATTTCACTTCCTTTTCATCCCATGGCTAATCCATTCAGTCATTCCTCACTTCTGCTGGAGTTAATGGTTTGTTTGACTGTGATTAACCCTTAATTACTATCATCATCATCATCATGTGCCATACGGGTTGGTGTAGGTGATCATGTCCTTCCACAATCTTCAGTGCATCGTATCAGTTCTGTTGACTGTTTTCCATGCCATGACACCAAGCTATCCAGTATTTTCTCTCTTTGTTGTCCACGATCCCTCTTTCCTTTTATTTTGCCAGTTGTAACCAAGTATTCCAACTTTCCTCTTCTCATGATGTGTTCAAAAAATCTTGATTGTTTCTTTCTGATGTTTCTTTTGAGTTCCCTTTTTGTGTTGGCCTCTTCAAGAATTTATACATCATATATTTATGTTAATTCCGTGTGTTACCGGGGCCTCATTATGAGGGAGTTAAATAATAGTGACCTTCCAGGCATGTCGTAAGAGGGGACTAAGGAGGTTGATTGATGGCTTGACAAGCTGTCATTGTAAAAAGTATTGTTATGGAAACAGCGCCATAGATTTTAGAGCAGTGATCTCTGCAATATGTGCCATTTTGGCACGCAAGGTTTCTGTTTTTGAGGTTGTGGTTCTGCCCTATGTGCCGTCTTGGGCTCAAAAGGACAATAGATAGATAGTAAAAATTACCATATCAGAGTGCAAATTATTCAAAATATGACAGTTTGCCATGGTCAGACACCCCCACCCCCATCCTTTCCATGTACCTTCCTAATTACTTATTCTGGTGACCTCTGAGTGTTGGATTTGTTTCCAGTGGTGTTGTTGTTTTTTTTTTCTTCCCATAGAGTGAGATAGAATCTCGTAAAATGCAAAAAAAAAAAATTAACCAGTTTTCAAGTAATTTCTTTGACTGAGATCAAATAACCTTTTGTAACTCGAGAAATGCAGCGAGTTACACTTTGGTGATGGAAGGCCCCGGTATCACTGCAAACGAATTCAAATCCATAATTGCTCACCTGCCCGTGCCAGTGGAATCATCCGAATTAATATCTCATCTCCCAAACAAAGAAAGATAGCTGCAGTCTCCATCAGAGCAGTCTCAGCACACGCCAAAAGACATATGGTGAAACCGCACAGAAAGTGAACACTGGCATCTGTTCCCCATCATACAATATTATCATTCATCGTAAGCAATCGGAATATCGAAATATGATCAAAACAGATGAAACGCACATGAGTTACACTATGAGGTAGCCGAACATACTGACAGACTTAGAACAGCTGTATGAATAGACAATAGAACACATCCAGTCCATGCAGTCTAATTTCATGTCATCAATCAATCAGCCAGAAAATCCAAGTCCCCTTGTCTCTCCTAGTGTAAATACACAGCGGTGTGTCAAAAGTTCAAAGAAAATACTATTTTTAGAGTTCCTAATGTTACATTTAGAGTTCCTAATGTTACATTTAGAGTTCCTAATGTTACATTTAGAGTTCCTAATGTTACATTTAGAGTTCCTAATGTTACATTTAGAGTTCCTAATGTTACATTTAGAGTTCCTAATGTTACATACCAGGCAGCTTAAGAGAATGGCTTAGCAGAAGGTCAACAACAGAAATGATAAATAACTGCAGAGATCGAAAGTTGTGGAGAGACATGATCACCTACGTCAGCAGGCCCGATACTTGATGATAATGAATGTTACATTTAAGTGTTAGTGATTTTAACTGGTATTATATAGGGGAGAGTCTACATATAAATGTACCGTAATCTAGGGTTAATGAGATGATGATGTGAAATGTATGTATGTCTTCTTCATCTTCTTTCCTTCCTCATCTGCCTTTCAGCGTCGAGGGGGGTTTTTCTTCTATAAGTTCGACTACCTTATTTTTTATCCCGCATATATTTACCGTTGCTACTTTATGTTTATCTATCTCCATCTTCTGTGTATTTCTCTGAGCATAAAACATTTATCCCTTACCGACCTGCTGAGTCAGTCGTAAGTTAAGGGCTTAACTTAAGAAAAACACACGTTGGGGGTTTAGCCAGACTGATGTTTCCCCCCACGTGTTTGATCGCTAAGGTCTCACATGCGATCTTTCACGATCTAAATATAAAAATTTAGCTGTTTACATTTTAAAAAGTACTTACCAGTTCTTATCCTCCTCCTTGGTAGACAACTTTACACAACTTTTCGAAAATTATAATCCGTTGGAAACACTATATTCAATCACTTTAATCACACAAACTACACTTCGAAAATAAAACAACCGCCAACTTGGTCGCCATCTTGGCCCATATATATATGCGCCTATGTAATGTCAAAAGGAGTAATCTGAAGAAGTTCTGTATACGGGAATCAGAAGATGAGTCTAGTAATGTCTTCTTATATCTGTCTGCAGGGTCAAGTGGACAATGACAAATGTAAGTGGACTCAAATAAATGTGATTTTTCAAGTCAGCTAATGGAGGTTGGAATATGTCCGTCGATGTGAATGCATGCTCTAACAAGTGATAAAAACAATTCTGGTGGTCATGTGATCTGCTTTGTTTATATTGTCATAAATGCCATAAATATTTATATTTGTAACAATCATGGGTGGCAAGCTGCCATGCACTTGTTATCTAGAGTACATTTCTTGAAATGTGTTATCATTTTATCTTCATTTGCTGCTCACTAGTCTTGCTATCTATCATCATCATCATCATCAAGTACCGGGCCTGCTGGCATAGGTGATCATGTCTCTCTACAACTTTCAATCTTGACAATTATTTATCATTTCTGTTGTTGACCTTCTGCCAAGCCATTCTCTTAAGCTGTCTGGTATCTTTTCTCTTTGCTTCCCTCTATCTCTTCGTCCCTCAATTTTCCCCGTTGTTACAATATATTCCAGCTGTTCTCTTCTCATTACATGGCCAAAAAATGATGATCGTTTCTTCCTAATATTGGAAATTAGCTCTCTTTTTGCTTTGGCCTCTTTCAGAACATTTTCATTACTCTTCTTAGCTGTCCATGGTATTCTCAACATTCTTCTGTAGAACCACATTTCTACAGACTCCAGTGATTTTCTTGTCTGTTGTCCTATTGTCCATGATTCACATCCATATATTAAGACTGGCTCTACATAACATTTAAGAACTCTTTTTCTTTTTTCTATTTTTGCTATCTTTAGTTCTATCATATTCTTAGCATGGTGGTACAGTCTCTCTGTCTGACTTTTTTGTTGTGCCCATCACTTGATGTTACTTGCAACATTACTTGATGTTGTCTGGTTAATTTATACTTTCATTATCTAGTATTAATGGTACATTTTGTTATGAGTATCGCCTATTTATGTTGTTACTTACTCTTTATTTATAGATGATACTTCACCATTCACTGTGTTAAGTTTATTTAATCATCCATCTCCTTATGTTATTTTATCAATGGTCTCTTTAATTTACTTTATCATCTATTTCTTTGGTCTTATTTTATCAGTCATCTCTTAAATTTACTTTATCATCTATTTCTTTGGTCTTATTTTATCAGTCATCTCATTATATTACTTTATCATCTGTTTCTTTGAATTTATTTAATCAGTCATTTCTTTATTTTACTTTATCATCTATTTCAGTGATCTTATTTTATCAGTCATCTCTTTTTTTTTACATTATCATCTTTTTCTTTGGTTTTATTTCATCAATCATTTCTGGGTGATATTTTGTCATGTGTTTCCAAAGCTCTTCACCAGCCTAAAATGTATACATCTTCTTGCTCCGCTGGCATATTCTTCCATGTATTGATTGCCTAACTCAAATATAACTCTGACATCTATAGAGCAGTTATGTTTTTCCTACAAAGCCTTCAACTGTTTCTCTGGCGTGACCTTTAAAAATAACACCGTTTGTTTTACAAAAATATTTTATATTTAAAAAAAAATGTTTCAGTATTTCTTCGTCTGCAATTGCCCGGCGACTACTCATCTTCATCATCTGCCCCTATAAAGGACGATAAGTGGATGTAGTTGCACTGTATTGTGGTTTTATAACTGAGATATTCACGCCTTTCGACCCAACACATCCAACTTCTTCTTCTTCTACCTTTTTAGCTCCCAGTGGAGCATAGGTCTTCAACAAACACTTTCCAAGTCGTTCTGTTTTTTGCCATTATTTTAAGATTATTCCATGTCTTCTCCATCATTTTCATCTCGGCTTCTATCTGTCTTCTCCAAGAATTCCTTGGTCTTCCTCTTTGCCTTTTCCCCTGGGGATTCCAAAAAAGGGCCTGTTGTGTAATAACACACATTGTATACAACATAATACGTTTATTACAACGTAATATTACACAACAGGCCACATCCAACTTCAGTGTGGCATTATTTTGAGTACGGGTTGCCGTCCCTTTTTGATCTCTCTGCCTTGCCAGATTGGATATTCTGCTTCCAAGAGCACTGCTAAGAGGTGGAGTAAGGTCTTGATCACTTCTTTTGACTACCGATCCTGATACTTGCAGTCAGCTATGGGTTGTTGGTGGGCGTCTTAGCCCCCATTTCACTTTCTGTAAAGTTCGTCTCCAAATAAAATAAAAAAATTATTTTAAATATTTTTACCACGTTTGTTGTTGTTTGCATGTGTCAGCTTTTTATATTTCTAGCGAAGCCCTGGAGGACTAAATTTTGCGTGAATATCACTTTTTAAAATAATATTTTCATGCCGGCAGCCGTGATTTTAGGTGTCTTTCACCATGAAGGGAGATATTCTCCAAAGTCATAGTTACTCTCATTTTTTATGATTGAAAGCTTTGACATTTTTGGGCAGATTTTTCTTCTCAATTTTGCCTGAGCAGCGACCAATTTTGGCTTCCTCTTTTCAGTTTCCATCTGCCAAGGTTTCTTTAACATGCACAAAATTCCCACGGAACCTCTGGTTTTTTACCATTTTCTGAGAGGGCTATACATCGGATCTCACTACCCAGAGATCAGGAGATGGTAAAGACACAAATTAACCATAGAACTGATTAAAAAAAATTGATTTGCCACCGCGGGAATCGAACCTGTGACCTTCTTGTCCAGAGATCAGTTTCTTCTTACTCTAGACCACCCAACATCATTACCAAGGATGCATACATTATGTTTGTACACCCACATAATTTGTCTTCATCCTTTCTTTGGTCCACAGACCAACAAAATGATGTATGTTTGTACACCCACATAATTTGTCTTCATCCTTTCTTTGGTCCACAGACCAACAAAATGATCAATAATTTGTCCACCCACATAATTTGTCTTCATCCTTTCTTTAGTCCACAGACCAACAAAATGATGTATGTTTGTACACCCACATAATTTGTCTTCATCCTTTCTTTAGTCCACAGACCAACAAAATGATGTATGTTTATCCACCCACATAATTTGTCTTCATCCTTTCTTTGGTCCACAGACCAACAAAATGATCAATAATTTGTCCACCCACATAATTTGTCTTCATCCTTTCTTTGGTCCACAGACCAACAAAATGATCAATAATTTGTCCACCCACATAATTTGTCTTCATCCTTTCTTTAGCCCACAGACCAACAAAATGATGTATGTTTGTACACCCACATAATTTGTCTTCATCCTTTCTTTGGCCCACAGACCAACAAAATGATGTATGTTTGTACACCCACATAATTTGTCTTCATCCTTTCTTTGGCCCACAGACCAACAAAATGATGTATGTTTGTACACCCACATAATTTGTCTTCATCCTTTCTTTGGCCCACAGACCAACAAAATGATGTATGTTTGTACACCCACATAAATTGTCTTCATCCTTTCTTTGGCCCACAGACCAACAAAATGATCAATGGCCAACATGTCATGTGACATCATGCAGGGCAAAAACAAAATTTCTTTTGCATGGGCCATTCTCCAAAGAGTACATCAAACTGGCCCACACAGTTATCCATATTCTGCTTTTCTATCTTCTGCCCTTCAGGAGCACCTGGAAGCCATAGTTCAGGATGAAACCTCACCTCATGTCCTTATTCGTGCAGTTCACTGACCATTGAGATATCCAAAATAGAAGCGAATCAAAGAAAAATCACAGTGTGAAGGTATAAATGAACTACTTGTTCCTGACAACCGAGCCCTCTTGTCAGAGCATCTACTTTCTGATGAGCTTTCAAAGCAACAGAACTTCAACATCTACTGTCCTTGAGTAAATAATGTAAAAAAATAACATGAAAATAAGCTTATGAAAAAAAGTTATATCATCATTATGTGCCATACCGGTTGGCGTAGGCGATCATGTCCCTCCACAATCTTCTATCAACAGTGCATCGTATCAGTTCTGTTGTTGACTGTTTTCCATGCCATGACACCAAGCTATCCAGTATTTTCTCTCTTTGTCATCTGCAATCTCTCTTTCCTTTTATTTTGCCAGTTGTAACCAAGTAATCCATCTTTCCTCTTCTCATGATGTGCCTGAAAAATGTTGATTGTTTCTTTCTGATGTTTTTTAAGAGCTCCCTTTTTGTGTTGGCCTCTTTGAGAATTTCCTCATTAGCCTTCTTAGCTGTCCAGGAAACTTTCAACATTCTTCTGAGAAATCCCATCTCTGTGGCCTCTAATTGTCTTTTCATTTCTTTGTCTACTGTCCATGATTCGCTTCCATAGGTCACAATTGTTTCTATATAGCACTGATGAACTCTCTTTCTCATTTATATTGATATAGATTTGTTACATAATATATTTTTCATTTTCTGAAATGCTATTTTGGCCTGAGCTATTCCGCTTTTTATTTCTGTGGTGCATCTTCCATCTGATGTTATTATTGTGCCCAAGTATTTGAAACGTTGCACTTGTTTCACATTTGTCCTGTTTATGTTTATGCTGCATGATGGTGATAATTGTTTCTTTGATATGACAATTACTTCTGTTTTCTTACTTTTCAGACTGAGACCTTTTTTGTTGCTTTCTTTTACTATTATGTCTATCATTTCTTGTAGTTCATTCTCTGTCTCTACTATTAAGACTGTGTCATCCGCATGTCGCAAATTATTTATGTTGTGACCGTTGTCTTTAATTATTTTTTATCTACTATTGATCTCATAATATATTTGCTGTAAAGTGAAAACAAATCCGGCGACAGAACACAGCCTTGTCTGACACCTTGTTTTATATATTGGAATTGTCCTGTTTTTTTGCTAATTCTTATGGCTGCTGTTTGTTGCCAGTACATGTTTGTCAAATGTGCAATCAGTAATGTCTTTATCAATATGATTCATTATTAAATATAGCCATAGAACTCCAAGTCATAAAACGAGTAATGAACTTTAAATACCTGTCTCTCTCTCTCTCTCTGCGTTCAGGACTCAATCAAAGTAAGGATTCCAGACTCTCATATGAAGTCAGCTGTCAGGCTAAGTGTGTTGATCGCCCCCACAGACAGAACATCACAATTAGAGTCTGTCAGATCCACTCTGACTGAACACCCGTTAATACGTTGCACTGTGTTCTGCGCCAGTGGCCCAGTGCATCCGATTTCAGCCAGCATTTTTTCAGGTTTGCTTTCCTTAGCCTTTGATTGTCCCCAATCTTCCTGCAAGGCAGCAGTTGATCTTTTCTGTCGGGGGATTCTGCCCTTAGATGGTCGGCCTTCCCAGGTTTACGAGCACCATCTGCCCGAGTCACTAGAGGTGACTAACACAGACATGCGACTTGTAATATGAGGAAACTGCAACAAGGAACACATTTCATGCATAGCCTTCATTTGTTCCCGCCGCCTATCCCCATATACCGGTAAGTCACGTCCTCTTGAAAATGATGATCATCGTAGCACTTGATGATGTTAGGCCATCGTTGATGACTCCAATTCCGAACATATAGACACACCGTCAGTCGTCAAATTATTCTTGTTGCACATCAAACAGCAGACCGTAAGATTTGCGCACGGCCGGTTTAGGGAACCAATACGATGACGTAGGACACAATGTCGCCAAACTCATAATCTCGATACCTTTAGACTTATGTCTGATTACTCAAGTGTAAACAGTCTACGACGAACAATACACGAAGCAACTTCCCCAAAGAGACAAAACTGCGACTGACGAAGTAGTTTACATTAATGTGTAACGTGGAAATAACTTGCGTCAAAGAATCCCAATAACGGTCTTGAACAGCACTAATGTGACGTAAAGCACAGATCTAGTCTAGACGGAGGAATGTCTCACTCACAACACTTGATTCGTCAAAAAACGGACTGTTGTCGACCTACGACCTCGCCTTAGCGACACAGATGTATCAAGCATATCATCATTTTCTAAATACCTGTGAACAGCATTCTCTGAAGATGGTAAAATTGATAAAGAAATTGACATATAATGTAACAAGACAAACCAAATATTGGGACAGCTATCCCCTATATTCCAACACAAAGCAATACATTTAAACACCAACAAATTTTATTTTTTTTAATCGTTTGCCAGCTTTTATCTCCGAAGTCAGAGAACTGAATTTTGCGTGTTAATCCATTTTTCCCTGGCAGCCATTTGCACAGGGGTCCTTCGCTGCACAGGCAGATAACTCCGACTTCGGAGGTACTCATATTTTTTCCGTTGATGAGCGATTGACGTTTCAAGCCGGGCCTCGCTGCTGAGACCATGAGTGGTTGCTGCAGAGAGAAATCATAAATAAAAATCCCAACCAGTGCCGCCAGGATTTGAACCCACAGCCTCTCTGTCTCAAGGCCAGCGTCTTGCCTCGAGACCAACCAGTCAAAAATATCTTATTTAGAGTATATTTATTTTAATATTGTGCTACCAATGCCAAACATAGTCCTGTACAACTAAGCATGAAAGAAAGCTAATCACCACAGAGATGAGGTGTCAGAGAAAAGTACTTGGAGTGAGCAGAAAAGACAATCAAAAATGATATTATAAGAGAAAGAGTAGGCCTTAAGCCAATCCTAGGCTACATACAGGAACAACAAATAAACTAGCTAGTTTGCTCATCTAGAAAGAATGCAGTGTGATTCCTTATCATACAAAGCATATATTAAAAGTGGAGAAGGGAGAAGAGCAAGAGGCAGACCCAGAGTAAGATGGACAGACGTCAAAGAAACGCTACAAAAACATCAAGTGACAACGATTGAAGCCATCAAAAGGGCAAGAACCAGAGCTTAATTACTCCCTTGATGCCCCAAAAAGATCATGAGGAAGTTAAAAAAAACAAAATAAATTAAAATGTGGACAGAAAACAGAGCTAACTTCTGAAACCTGAGTGTATCAGATTGATATACATTTACCATTTCTCAAATTAGTTTACTAAACCACCAGTGTTTTTAAACTACCAGTGTTTATTAAACTACCAGTGTTATTAAACTACCAGTGTTTATAAACTACCAGTGTTTTTAAACTACCAGTGTTTATAAACTACCAGTGTTTATTAAACCACCAGTGTTTTTAAACTACCAGTGTTTATTAAACTACCAGTGTTTACAAACTACAGTCGAACCTGTCTAAGGCGACCATTCACGGGACTTTCAAAAACTGGTCCCATAGGACAGGTGGTCCTGCCTCACAGGTTTCACATAATAAATAGAGCGATAAAAAAAATTTTATCCTAAGCACTATGAAAACTAACCTGCAAATCAGCGTAATCCATGAGTAGAACATAGTGCACATGTCGGTCTACAATAGCCACTGGTTGGACACTTTTCATAAAACACGATAGTTAAACACACAAAAATATTTTGTCGAATCACTGATATTCGTTCTTCCAGCGTTAATGCTTTTGGTTTTACACTTTTGACACTGGCCATTTCCTATATTGTGTGTAACACTTTTAAAATCCACAAAAATAATTCACTGAGATACTGTACATCGTGAATACATTCTAAGCGGGCAATGACTAATTCTTTAGTTAATTCCTGTAATTTATACGGGCCACGCAATGGTCTACTCTGGTCTAGACGGAACCGCGAAGTGATGTCACTTCACGAATCATAGATCTCTGTCTGCCGTGTTTCTCACACCAGTATTGACTGATAAACGTAACACGTCCCACTGTAATCTAGGACTCACTAAATACGGGAAAACTTCGACACCTGAAGACACCTGTGTCGATCGTTTATGGCTCCCAGCGAGACGGATAAGGACTGGCTGGTCAGTGTATCTTTATCTCGGATTACTACCCGCGTGTCGTAAACGGGATAAATAACATTGGCGGCGGTTAATTAGCCTGGTCTCTGGTCGCGTCATACGGTGAGCGCCGTAATCAGTGTTAGCATATAGTAAAAAACTCGGGGAAATTGTAGACCCGGTCCTATAACCAGGGAAACGCTTTAAACAGGTGGTCCTAAGACCAGGTTCGACTGTACCAGTGTTTATTAAACTACCAGTGTTTATTAAACTACCAGTGTTTACTAAACCACCAGTGTTTATAAACTACCAGTGTTTATTAAACTACCAGTGTTTACTAAACCACCAGTGTTTATAAACTACCAGTGTTTATTAAACTACCAGTGTTTATAAACTACCAGTGTTTATTAAACTACCAGTGTTTACTAAACCACCAGTGTTTATAAACCACCAGTGTTTATAAACTACCAGTGTTTATAAACCACCAGTGTTACTTTCAACTGTATTATGTATTACTGATGGATGCCAACATTGTGTACACTTGTGGCTGAAGCCATGTACACTATATGTACAATTGTACTTGTGTAAATGTATCTACAACTTAAGCCAGCTATTATGTTGTCATGTAAAGATTCATGTTGTCAATCTGTTACTTATTTGATCAAATTAAAATGGTGAACATTATTTTGTGTTTGTTATTTTATTTTACATTTGAGGCCACGGGAATCACGGATGGTACTTTTACGGGGAAGCTCATTTATTAGTGAACTGGACTGCAAAGGACAAGGTCAGGTTCTATCCTGACTGATGGCGTCCAGGTACACCCAGCCTTAATGGGTACCTGCTTTTTTCTGGGAAAGTAAAGCGACACGGGTGTAATACCGACCACATTACCCCAAAAATCATGTGCCAAAGGTCTGTAAAAATTATGGTCAGTAACACCATATTCCCTATACGCCACTTGGCGTGACGGGGCTCTTAACTTTTTTTAAATTTTACATTTGCGTTTGGTATCTAGTAAGTCAAAACTGAAAACTGGTCTAATTCAGACCTTGTCTGTTCAATCCTTCAGATTCAAATCCAACCTTATAAATGTTTTAAAGTCATCATTTTTAATTTGCTCTCTGTCCCTAACAATGCTTTTCACATTTGTTAGAAAACTATCTTTGTCATCTGACCTACGTGTTACACAATCTGAAAACTATCTTTGTCATCTGACCTACATGTTAGACAATCTGAAAACTATCTTTGCATCTGACCTACATGTTAGACAATCTCAAAACTATCTTTGTCATCTGACCTACATGTTAGACAATCTCAAAACTATCATTGTCAACTGACCTACATGTTAGACAATCTCAAAACTATCTTTGTCATCTGGCCTACATGTTAGACAATCTCAAAACTATCTTTGTCATCTGACCACCATGTTAGACAATCAGAAAATTATCTTTGTCACTTGACCTACACATTAGTCAATCTAGAAAATAATCTTCTCAACTGACCATATCTACCTTTGATGACTTATCTTTACAATTTAGTCAATCTGAAACTGGCATTGCCATTTATATATATAAAATCCTTGTATATCTCTGCATGTCAATCAATTTGAAAATTTACCCTGTCAACTGATTCTCTCTCTCTCTCTCTCTCTCTCTGCGATCAATACTCAATCAGAGTAGGATTCCAGACTCTCTCATGTAGTCAGCTGTCTGTTTAAGCGATTCGATTGCCCCATCAATTTGAAAACTGACCCTGTCAACTGATTAAATCTTCCTTTATCTCTGCATGTTAATCAATTTGAAAACTGACCCTGTCAACTGATGAAATCTTCCTTTATCTCTGCATCATCTTCCTGTGCTGAAAACTGTTAAATACAAATTGTGGTGGAAGAAGAAGAAAGTGGTGCATGGTGTTGAAAGTTAGTGCTTGAGTAATCAAGTTGACATGGGATCAAGAAACTTGATATCAGAGAAGTAAACATGATACAGAAACATGAAATTTTGGAACTTGATATCAGAGAAGTAAACATGACACAGAAACATGGAATTTTGGAACTTGATATCAGAGAAGTAAACATGATACAGAAACTTGGTGAAAACACATATAAGGTGATGTAATTCTCCACATATTCACCCACAAAGTGATGTAATTCTCCACATGTTCAAGATGATGTATTTCTCCACATATTTACCCACAAGTTGATGTACCTCTCCACATATTCACTCCACAAGGTGATGTACCTCTCCACATATGTACTCCACAAGGTGGTGTACCTCACAACACATATTACCCACAAATTGATGTACCTCTCCACATATTTACCCACAAGTTGATGTACCTCACCACACATATTACCCATAAGTTGATGTACCTCTCCACATATTTACCCACAAGTTGATGTACCTCTCCACATATTTACCCACAAGTTGATGTACCTCACCACACATATTACCCACAAGTTGATGTACCTCACCACATATTTACCCACATGTTGATGTACCTCTCCACATATTTACCCACATGTTGATGTACCTCTCCACATATTTACCCACAAGTTGATGTACCTCTCCACATATTTACCCACAAGTTGATATACCTCTCCACATATTTACCCACAAGTTGATGTACCTCTCCACATATTTACCCACAAGTTGATATACCTCTCCACATATTTACCCACAAGTTGATGTACCTCTCCACATATTTACCCACATGTTGATGTACCTCTCCACATATTTACCCACAAGTTGATATACCTCTCCACATATTTACCCACAAGTTGATGTACCTCTCCACATATTTACCCACAAGTTGATGTACCTCTCCACATATTAACCCACAAGTTGATGTACCTCTCCACATATTTACCCATAAGTTGATGTACCTCTCCACATATTTACCCATAAGTTGATGTACCTCCACATATTTACCCACAAGTTGATGTACCTCTCCACATATTTACCCACATGTTGATGTACCTCTCCACATATCTACCCACAAGTTGATGTACCTCTCCACATATTTACCCACAAGTTGATGTATTTCTCCACATATTTACCCAGAAGTTGATGTACCTCTCCACATACTTACCCACAAGTTGATGTACCTTTCCACATATTTACCCACAAGTTGATGTACCTCTCCACATATTCAACCCACAAGTTGATGTACCTCTCCACATATTCAACCCACATGTTGATGTACCTCTCCACATATTTACCCACAAGTTGATGTACCTCCACATATTCAACCCACAAGTTGATGTACCTCTCCACATATTTACCCACAAGTTGATGTACCTCTCCACATATTTACCCACAAGTTGATGTACCTTTCCCCATATTTACCCACAAGTTGATGTACCTCTCCACATATTCAACCCACAAGTTGATGTACCTCTCCACATATTTACCCACAAGTTGATGTACCTCCACATATTCAACCCACAAGTTGATGTACCTCTCCACATATTCAACCCACAAGTTGATGTACCTCTCCACATGTTGATGTACCTCTCCACATATTTACCCACAAGTTGATGTACCTCTCCACATATTTACCCACAAGGTGATGTACCTCTCCACATATTTACCCACAAGGTGATGTACCTCTCCACATATTTACCCACAAGTTGATGTACCTCTCCACATATTCAACCCACATGTTGATGTACCTCTCCACATATTTACCCACAAGTTGATGTACCTCTCCACATATTTACCCACAAGTTGATGTACCTCTCTACATATTTACCCACAAGTTGATGTACCTCTCCACATATTTACCCACAAGTTGATGTACCTCTCCACATATTTACCCACATGTTGATGTACCTCTCCACATATTTACCCACAAGTTGATGTACCTCTCCACATATTTACCCACAAGTTGATGTACCTCTCCCATTGCTTCTTTACCGTTTTGATGTCCAGATTTTTGAACTGCTCAGAACTAGATCCCAAACCATATTTCCAGTTTAGCAATCAAATCTTCTATTTCTCTTTCACACAGTGCTTCTGCTTTTCATGTAAAGTAAAAGTAAAGAGCCCAGTCATGCCAAGTGGCATATAGAGAATATAGTGTTAGTGAGTATAATTTCTACAGATCTTCCACACATGATTTTTGGGGTAATATGGCCGGTATTACGCCTGTGCCGCTTTACTTTCCCAGAAAAATCTGGTCCCCATTTAAGGCTGGATGAACCTGGAAGCCGTCGGTCAGAATCGAACCTGACCTCTTGTCCTTTGTAGTCCAGTTCACTAACCACTGAGCTATCACGGCTTTCCCTGACTATCATGTACTTGCAGGAAATTTCAACCATGTATTTGTACATTAATATACAGCATTCCCTTCTGACTTCATGATTTCTTAGCTAAGTGCAGAACGTTTTGTTGACACTCATATTTGTTTACTCATTTGCACACACATTTGGTTTTGAATATATCATGCAACAGAAACATGGCAATAAAAAAGAAATAACCCACACAGAACAGACCAAGACCAGCAGTTCTACCTGCTTGTGGTCTCCCCTCTGTAACAGCCTTTGTCAAAACAGGCTGACTATCAGAAGCTAGGATCACTATGTTTCCTGTATTACTGTTACTGATATAGAGGACTGAGTATTGCAGTACCACCTCTGGTCTAGGCAAGTAGTTTCCCAGCATGGCCTGGGATAGACAAACTGCAACTTCTCATGTAAGATGGGAATGTCAAGAAAGCCATTGCAACACACCACATTATTGAGTAAAATGGCACCCTTCCTGCATCAACTTGTGGCAGTACGTCAACAACAACCCAGAACCCAAGTTCTGTAATTTTCCTCTCACATTGAAGATGGCACGTATGACAGAAGTCACAGTTGTCCATTGCTGGCAATTTGCTGCTAGTTCTTGCACAGAACCCAAGTTCTGTAATATAAAAATTACAAAAGGAAACGAACGAATTTGACAGCCTTACTGATTGCAGTTGATAGTGGACATGCAATGGACCAGGCTGATATTCTGAATGCCCTCAGGGAGGCAAGACGAGGTAATGATTCAAACAATGATCACAAGTCTATAGCCAGGTCCTGGCTTCTACTATTAGGAAGAGATAGACATAAGTCGGACATGTGTTGGGAAGAGACATCAAAAGAATTCCAAAACAGGCTCTTCTATGGCAAACATCAGGAAATAGAAAAAGAGGAAGTCCTATCTATCTATTGACCTTTCGAGCCGTAGCAGGCCCATAGGGCGTAGACCAAGATACTCCTTCTCTTATCTGAATTTTTGTTCTAGCAGTTTTCTTTTAAAGATATTTTATCAAATCGTGCCATTTGTCTCTGTTCTCTGCAAGCAGCTCTATCTCATTGAGGGAGCCGAATCCTGCTGCTCTTGCCTCTCTCATCAATGTTCTTCTCATTGTCTCTCTGGGTCTTTCTCTTACCTGTTGTTTCCCACATGAGGGCTTGCTTTTCTATTCGGTTATTATCTCTTCTCATTACATGTCCAACATATGACCATCGTCTTTTCTTTATTAGTGAAGATATTAGTGGTTGTTTGGCGATTTCTCTAATTTCCTCGTTTGTTTTGAATTCGTTCCACGCTATACCAAGTATTTTCCTTAGACATTTATTTTCGAATGCGTTCAACTTTGTTTCTATATCTCTTGTTGTTTTCCAGCTTTCACACGCATACGTAAGGGTTGATAGTACATTTTATTTGAATAGTCTGTTTTGTGTTTGTGCTGATGAGTTTTGATTTCCACAACTTTTCAAGGCTTCTGAAAGACAGAGAAGGAAGACTTATAGAAACACTAAAAAGAACATTTATAAGAGAAGCAAAGTTGGTAGGTGTAAAATCATTAGATACGATCAAACAACTTACCAAGAATAGAGATGGGTAGCGAAAAACACTACAAACCCAATATGACGTCTAGTGGTACGAGAAGGATTAAAATGCACAGACTACATGAACATCAGGTCAAATCTGGAACAGCCAGAAATGATAGCTATACAGGTATTGAGTTATTGAGTTATTTGCGGGTCATCATCATTGCACTCCGAACATGTTCATAGGTGCTCAGATCCCCTCCTCAGCAATTCCCTCAGTGTCCAGCGACTGATGACTCCAGTTCTATGTTGGTTGATAAGTCTTCTTACACGGCCACTAAGTTTCTTATTTCTGGCTGTGCCCAACTGAACTCCCATTTCCATCATCCGAAAAAGTGACGTGGATCTATGTTTGTCAAAGTCCTGTGCTCTTCCCACATCTCAGAGGGCATTGATGATGTCCGCCCGATCCATTGGTTGCCCGTCCTCAACGACAGCACAGCTAGCCAACCTGTCCACCCTTTCATTTCCCCATACTCCCGCATGTCCAGGGACAACAACAAAGGTGACCTTACGTATTTTGGATTTCTGCAACGACTCTACCCATTGCATGCGTACAGAGCCCGCCTCCACTTTTTTTATCATGCTCATTGAATCACTCAGTATACATGCGTGGATGTAGTCTTGTGACTATAACCATTTGAATGCCTTGGTCACTGCCATCGCCTCCATTTTAGCTATACAGGTAGACACAGAAGAAAAACAAATCAGCATAGAGCTGGCACCGTCAGGCTCAAAAACACAGAGGAATATACTGGGGAGGAGATTCAAGCATTTATTGGCATGTTCAATGTGTAATGAGGATGATCCACTGACTAAACTAAATTGTACAACACAACTTCTTCTTTAGCCTGCAAGCCCTGTGATCATGCTGACTCTTTGTCCTGAAACAAAGGACAAGAGGGGTAAGGACAATATTATAACACAAGATAAGTGGATCGCACGGTCAGTATTCGTATATACGTGAGTGACCTGATATTTCTTTCTAACCTTCGCTGTGACTGACACACTCCGTCTTCGGCAGGCTGGATCTAGGTTTGACATAGTTTTCCTTCTCACAGGGTGGATGTCATTAGTTTTCCTTCTCACAGGGTGGATGTCATTAGTTTTCCTTCTCGCAGGGTGGATGTCATTAGTTTTCCTTCTCGCAGGGTGGATGTCATTAGTTTTCCTTCTCGCAGGGTGGATGTCATTAGTTTTCCTTCTCGCAGGGTGGATGTCATTAGTTTTCCTTCTCGCAGGGTGGATGTCATTAGTTTTCCTTCTCGCAGGGTGGATGTCATTAGTTTTCCTTCTCGCAGGGTGGATGTCATTAGTTTTCCTTCTCGCAGGGTGGATGTCATTAGTTTTCCTTCTCGCAGGGTGGATGTCATTAGTTTTCCTTCTCGCAGGGTGGATGTCATTAGTTTTCCTTCTCGCAGGGTGGATGTCATTAGTTTTCCTTCTCGCAGGGTGGATGTCATTAGTTTTCCTTCTCGCAGGGTGGATGTCATTAGTTTTCCTTCTCGCAGGGTGGATGTCATTAGTTTTCCTTCTCGCAGGGTGGATGTCATCCAAGGCTATTCAGCCCACCCTGCCTGTGGTTTCTCACTGGTTATTCTCCCTTAGTCTTTCCTTCTCCCAATGACAACAAAAGACAACTAGACTAGACAACTGTGATTTAGTTTCCGGTATGTCCTTCCCCGTAGATATAACTTTGAATGCTGTGCCACATTCACAACCAGCCAACTCACATGGCCTGTCCAGTCATCGAATATGTGGGGCATTTTTTAACTGGTGCAACAGATCCACACCCCCACCTCCACCATGGTAGAAGTGGCCTTCCATCTGGTCTTTGGTTTATAAGGTCAGATCTGCATTGCCTTGATGAAACACAGATCTTTCCAGATCTTGATGTCTGCCTGGTAGCGTCTGTGCACAAACACAGCCAAATAAATGACAGAACAACAAAATAAATCTGAATAATCTTTAATATACAAATTTGTCGTGTAAATTGTAAAATGTTAGTTTTCAATGTTTATTAACATTTAGAATTTAAAAAAAAACCACGGTGCGTAGAGTTTTAAATTATATACAAATAGTTTTTAAATTTAATTTAAAAAAAAAACCACGGTGCGTAGTGTTTTAAATTATATACAAATAGTTTTTAAATTAAATTTAAAAAAAACAACTAAATATTTAAAATAGATATATAAATAAATTAAATATTTAAAAATAATTATGCAAATAAAGTTAAAAAAAAAAGAAAGAGTTATAACCAGTGAAAGATCACAACTATTTGGGAAAGATAGGATAACGGAATGAGGAAAATTAAGGCTAAAATGGAGAACAGATGGAAGAAGGTGTAAATAACAGTATTTGGACAATTTACACATAACATAACTATAGAAGGCAGACAACTAAAACAAGTAGAGGAATTCAAATACCTAGGAAGTCTAATGACAAACGATAATTCTCAAACAGCAGAGATAGAATCAAGATGCAACAAAGCATGTCAAATCATCGGACAGTTATCACCACTATTGTCCAACAAGGAAATAACTCTGGAGACAAAACGAGCACTATACAATACAATCTTCATCCCAACGTTGTGCTACGAACGCCAGACCTGGACCCTAGATGCAAGAACAATCAGAAAAGTAACCTCTACAGAGATTAAATGTGTTAGACGAATGACAGGAAATAGCCTGAGAGATAAGATCAGAAATGAAGAACTGAGAAAAAAGTTAGGAATAGCCCCTGCCATAGAATATATAAGGAAACAACAGATAAAATGGTTTTTACTTGACAAGGCAGAAAGAACAAAACACAACACAACGAGCCTTCAACAAACGTGAGAACACCAGACCCAAGGATCGACCATGAAAAAGATGGGTCGATGGAATATTAGAAGCACTAGGAAACATAACAGCAGCAGAGGCGAACAGAAGAGCAAAAGACAGCAAATTATATCTCCCCTCGACGCTGAAAGGCAGATGAGGAAGGAAAGAAGAGGAAGAAGAAGTAAACAATATACTTAGCATCATCAATTAAGAGGGACTGGTCTTCCACAGGTGCTGTGAGATAGTTTCTTTGAATCAAAATTCAAAAGAGTCGATTGTCCCTGTAACTATTATTTTATGATTTTGCCACAAGTTGCAGAAATATTACTTTTTAAACTTCTTGAAGTGAAGAGTTTGAGGTGATGCTTTGTATGGTGTCGTTAACGGTCCTAGGGCTCATTTACGGACTGTTTTGTTGCAGGCAGTGTGAAGGTCATGTCTGCAGGAAACAGGGAAACAGCTTTTGGATACATCAAATTGTACGACCGCAGAATGGTTTCTGAAGTTACCCCGGCCACTTCTGCAATTTCTGTGGAGTAAAATGACAAGTTGGTGGAGTTGAAGTGGATATGAGAATCTACCTGTCTGTAGTGGAGTTAAAGTGGATTTGAGAATTTACCTGTCTGTAGTGGAGTTGAAGTGGATATGAGAATTTACCTGTCTGTAGTGGAGTTGAAGTGGATATGAGAATTTACCTGTCTGTAGTGGAGTTGAAGTGGATATGAGAATCTACCTGTCTATGGTGGAGTTGAAGTGGATATGAGAATCTACCTATCTATGGTGGAGTTGAAGTGGATATGAGAATCTACCTATCTATGGTGGAGTTGAAGTGGATATGAGAATCTACCTATCTATTGTGGAGTTGAAGTGGATATGAGAATTTACCTGTCTGTAGTGGAGTTGAAGTGGATATGAGAATTTACCTGTCTGTAGTGGAGTTGAAGTGGATATGAGAATTTACCTGTCTGTAGTGGAGTTGAAGTGGATATGAGAATCTACCTGTCTATGGTGGAGTTGAAGTGGATATGAGAATCTACCTATCTATGGTGGAGTTGAAGTGGATATGAGAATCTACCTATCTATGGTGGAGTTGAAGTGGATATGAGAATCTACCTATCTATTGTGGAGTTGAAGTGGATATGAGAATCTACCTATCTATTGTGGAGTTGAAGTGGATATGAGAATCTACCTATCTATGGTGGAGTTAAAGTGGATATGAGAATCTACCTGTCGATGGTGGAGTTGTAGTGGATATGAGAATCAACCTGTCTATTGTGGAGTTGAAGTGGATATGAGAATCTACCTATCTATGGTGGAGTTGTAGTGGATATGAGAATCTACCTGTCTATGGTGGAGTTGAAGTGGATATGAGAATCTACCTATCTATGGTGGAGTTGAAGTGGGTATGAGAATCTACCTATCTTTGGTGGAGTTGAAGTGGATATGAGAATCTACCTATCTTTGGTGGAGTTGAAGTGGATATGAGAATCTACCTGTCTATGGTGGAGTTGAAGTGGATATGAGAATCTACCTATCTATGGTGGAGTTGAAGTGGATATGAGAATCTACCTATCTATTGTGGAGCTGAAGTGGATATGAGTATCTACCTGTCTATGGTGGAGTTGAAGTGGATATGAGAATCTACCTATCTATTGTGGAGTTGAAGTGGATATGAGAATCTACCTATCTATCTATTGTCCTTTCGAACCAAACATGGCAGACAGGACAGAGATTCTAGACTCCATGTCTGACGATTTATTAAGCCAACACTTGTCCCTGTTCTGGGCAAGCATCTCAACCCCAGCAAGGGAGCTGATGCCTGTAGTTGTTGCTTCTCACCTCAGTGTGTTTTTTAGTGTTTCTATAGGTCTGCCTCTTTTTCTTTTACCTTCTGGTTCCCATTTTGAGGACACGCTTTGAGATGCTCTTGGTGTTTCTTCTCACCACATAGCCAACATATGACACATAGCCAACATATGATACATAGCCAACATATGACACATAGCCGACACATAGCCAACATATGATACATAGCCAACATATGACACATAGCCGACACATAGCCAACATATGACAGATAGCCAACATATGGCACATAGCCGACATATGATACATAGCCAACATATGACACATAGCCGACACATAGCCAACATATGGCACATGGCCAACATATGACACATAGCTAACATATGACACATAGCTAACATATGACACATAGCTAACTTTTGACACATAGCCAACATATGACACATAGCCGACATGACACATAGCCAACATATGACACATAGCCGACATATGACACATAGCCAACATATGACACATGGCCAACATATGGGACATGGCCAACATATGACACATAGCTAACATATGACACATGGCCAACATATGGGACATGGCCAACATATGGGACATGGCCAACATATGGTACATAGCCGACATATGACACATAGCCAACATATGACACATGGCCAACATATGACACATAGCTAACTTTTGACACATAGCCAACATATGACACATAGCCGACATGACACATAGCCAACATATGACACATAGCCGACATATGACACATAGCCGACATATGACACATAGCCAACATATGACACATGGCCAACATATGGGACATGGCCAACATATGACACATAGCTAACATATGACACATGGCCAACATATGACACATGGCCAACATATGGGACATGGCCAACATATGACACATGGCCAACATATGGGACATGGCCAACATATGGTACATAGCCGACATATGACACATAGCCAACATATGACACATAGCCAACATATGACACATGGCCAACATATGACACATGGCCAACATATGGGACATGGCCAACATATGACACATGGCCAACATATGGGACATGGCTAACATATGACACATAGCCAACATATGACACATAGCCAACATATGACACATAGCCGACATATGACACATAGCCAACATATGACACATAGCCAACATATTACACATGGCCAACATGACACATGGCCAACATATGACACATAGCTAACATATGACACATAGCTAACATATGACACATAGCCAACATATGACACATAGCCAACATATGACACATAGCCGACATATGACACATAGCCAACATATGACACATGGCCAACATATGGGACATGGCCAACATATGACACATGGCCAACATATGGGACATAGCCAACATATGACACATGGCCAACATATGGGACATGGCCAACATATGGGACATGGCCAACATATGACACATGGCCAACATATGACACATAGCTAACATATGACACATAGCTAACATATGACACATGGCCAACATATGACACATGGCCAACATATGACACATGGCCAACATATGACACATAGCTAACATATGACACATGGCCAACATATGACACATGGCCAACATATGACACATGGCTAACATATGACACATAGCCAACATATGACACATAGCCGACATCACACATAGCTAACATATGACACATAGCCGGCATATGACACATAGCCGGCATATAACACATAGCCAACATATGACACATAGCCGACAGATAACACATAGCCGACAGATAACACATGGCCGACATATGGTACATGGCCAACACATGGTACATGGCCAACATATGGTACATGGCCAACATATGGTACATGGCCAACATATGACACATAGCCAACATATGGTACATGTTTTTGTGTTGGCCTCTTTGAGAATTTCCTTTTTGGTCTTTTTAGCTGTCCAGTGAATTTTCAACATTCCTCTGAGAAATCCCATCTTTGTGGCCTCTAATAATTTTTTCATTTGCTTATCTACTGTCCATGATTCGCTTCCACAGGTCAGAATGGCTCTACACAGCACTGATAAACTATCTTTCACACTTCTATTGACATAGATTTGTTGCACAAGATGTTTTTCATTTTCTGAAACGCTATTTTGGCCTGAGCTATTCTGCTTTTTATTTCTGTGGTACATCTTCTATCTAATTAGGTTAAATACTAAAATAAAAATGTTCAACTCAAATGTTAAGGCGGTCCTATTATATGGCTGTGAAACATGGAGAACAACAAAATAGACAATCACGAAGATACAGACTTTCATTAATGGATGCTTACGCAGGATAAAATGATGGAAATGGCAGGACAAAAACACTAACATAGAATTATGGAAATGTACCAGTCAAACACTAGTGGATATAGAGATACAGCGAAGACGATGGAGCTGGATAGGACACACACTACGGAAGCCAACTGAGAGTATTACACAATAGGCCCTTTTTTGGAATCCCCAGGGGAAAAGACAAAGAGGAAGACCAAGGAATTCTTGGAGAAGACAGATAGAAGCAGAGATGAAGATGATGGGGAAGACATGGAATGATCTTAAAAGAATGGCAAAAAACAGAATGACTTGGAAAGTGTTTGTTGAAGACCTATGCTCCACTTGGAGCTGAAAGTGTTTGTTGAAGACCTATGCTCCACAGGGAGCTGAAAGTGTTTGTTGAAGACCTATGCTGCACAGAGAGCTGAAAGTGTTTGTTGAAGACCTATGCTCCACTGGGAGCTAAAAGTGTTTGTTGAAGACCTATGCTCCACTGGGAGCTAAAAAGGTAGAAGAAGAATCTTCTATCTGACGTTATTATTGTGTCCAAATATTTGACGCGTTGCACTTGCTTGGCCAGACTAAACTGATTAGTCTGTTACTAGAGAAGAGGTGGAATAGGATCTGGATAGTTCTGGTTCCTCCGATCCTGATGCATGCCATCAGCTATGAGTTGCTGGCAATTTCTGCTCATTTGTTGTTGCAGGCCTTTACATCTGAATATAATACTCCTATAGAATCGTATAAAAAGCAGAACAGCTCAGGCCAAAATAGCATTTCAGAAGGTTAAAAATATCTTATGCAACAAATCTATGTCAATAAAAATGAGAAAGAGAGTTCATCAGTGCTATATAGAACCAATTCTGACCTATAGAAGTGAATCATGGACAGTGGACAAACAAATGAAAAGATGATTGGAGGCCACAGAGATGGGATTTCTCAGAAGAATGTTGAAAGTTCCCTGGACAGCTAAAAAGACCAATGAGGAAGTTCTCAAAGAGGCCAACACAAAAAGGAAGCTCTTAAAAAACATCAGAAAGAAGCAATCAACATTTTTCGGGGACATCATGAGAAGAGGAAAGTTGGAATACTTGGTTACAACTGGCAAAATAAAAGGAAAGAGAGATCGCGGACGACAAAGAGAGAAAATACTGGATAGCTTGGTGTCATGGCATGGAAAACAGTCAACAACAGAACTGATACGATGCACTGTAGATAGAAGATTGTGGAGGGACATGATCACCTATGCCAACCGGTATGGCACATGATGATGATGATGATAGAATCGTAGGAATTAAAGTAGAATATAACTGATACAATGTAAATTAGTCGGAAATTAAGGAGACTATTAATATAACAGTGACAGGAAATAAAAAAATTAGGAAATTATAAAATGATTTAAATAGGTGAAATAAATGGATAAGAGATAAATCGAAACAAGAATACTTGTCAAGCTTTATACAAGAAGGTTTTGGAAATATATCAGTCATGTGGTGAGAATGAACGAAGAAGGACTTCCCTATCAGTCATTCATGTGGAAAAAATCATCTGGTAAAAGAAAACAAGGTAGACCCGGAGAATCAATATGCAGATCAATTAATAGGGAAGATTCAACTATGAGACTAAGAAAGAACCAAGAACTAGCAGCAAATCGTCAATCATGGAGAACTATGACTTCTGCCCTATGAGCCATATTTCAGCCCAAGAGGAAAGTAAACGAATGATAGGAAATTCTTGATATAGAACTTTACAAAGGGAGAGAATCTGATGATAATAAGAAGACTCCCATTGATTGTTTCTGCCCTTATAACTTCTTGACACACTTGGGGGTGGGATAAGGGGAGGAGGTCCTTCAAGCTGCAGATAGGGGGAGTAGGTCCTTCAATTTGCAAGTAGTGGGGGGTAGGAGGTCCTCCAAACTGAAGGTAGAGAGTGGAGGAGGTCCTCCAGACTGCAGGTCAAGGTGGAAGGAGGTCCTCCAGACTGCAGGTAGAGGGGGAGAGGTCCTCCAAACTACAGGTCAAGGGGGTAGGAAGTCCTCCAGACTGCAGGTCAAGGGGGGAGGAGGTACTCCAAACTGCAAGTCAAGGTGGGAGGAGATCCTTCAGACAGCAGGTGAAGGGGGGAGGAGGTCCTCCAAACTGCAGGTCAAGGGTGGAGGAGGTCCTCCAGACTGCTGGTCAAGGGGGGGGGGGGGGGGAGGTCCTCCAAACTGCAGGTCAAGGTGGGAGGAGGTCCTCCAGACAGCAGGTCAAGGGGGAAGGAGGTCCTCCAGACTGCAGGTCAAGGGGGGGAGGAGGTCTTCCAGACTGCAGGTGGAGGGGGAGGAGGTCCTCCAGACTGCAGGTCAAGGTGGGATGAGGTCCTCCAAACTGCAGGTCAAGGTGGGAGGAGGTCCTCCAGACTGCAGGTCTGTGGGGGAGGAGGTCCTCCAAACTGCAAGTCGAGGTGGGAGGAGGTCCTCCAGACTGCAGGTCAAGGTGGGAGGAGGACCTCCAGACTGCAGATAGAGGGGGGAGGAGGTCCTCCAGACTGCAGGTAGAGGGGGGAGGAGGTCCTCCAAACTGCAGGTAGAGGGGGGAGGAGGTCCTCCAGACTGCAGGTCAAGGTGGGAGGTCCTCCAGACTGCAGGTCAAGGTGGGAGGAGGTCCTCCAAACTGCAGGTAGAGGGGGAGGAGGTTCTCCAGACTGCAGGTCAAGGTGGAAGGAGGTCCTCCAGCTGCAGGTAGAGGTGGGAGGAGGTCCTCCAAACTGCAGATAGAGGTGGGAGGAAGTACTCCAAACTGCAGGTAGAGGGTTGGATGAGGTCCTCCAAACTGCAGGTAGAGGGTTGGATGAGGTCCTCCAAACTGCAGGTAGAGGGTTGGATGAGGTCCTCCAAACTGCAGGTAGAGGTGGGAGGAGGTCCTCCAAACTGCAGGTAGAGGTGGGAGGAGGTCCTCCAGACTGCAGGTAGAGGTGGGAGGAGGTCCTCCAGACTGCAGGTCTGTGGGGAAGGAGGTCCTCCAAACTGCAAGTCGAGGTGGGAGGAGGACCTCCAGACTGCAGATAGAGGGGGGGGGGGGGGAGGTCCTCCAGACTGCAGGTAGAGGGGGGAGGAGGTCCTCCAGACTGCAGGTCGAGGTGTGAGGAGGTCCTCCAAACTGCAGGTGGAGGGGGGAGGAGGTCCTCCAGACTGCAGGTCAAGGTGGGAGGTCCTCCAGACTGCAGGTCAAGGTGGGAGGAGGTCCTCCAAACTGCAGGTAGAGGGGGAGGAGGTTCTCCAGACTGCAGGTCAAGGTGGAAGGAGGTCCTCCAGCTGCAGGTAGAGGTGGGAGGAGGTCCTCCATACTGCAGATAGAGGTGGGAGGAGGTACTCCAAACTGCAGGTAGAGGGTTGGATGAGGTACTCCAAACTGCAGGTAGGGGGGGGGGAGGAGGTCCTCCAAGCCATGCCTGGATCATGAATCCCAGTCAGAAGATTCATGCTGAATTGAGAATAACAGAATAGTAAGATAGAAGGATAATATAACATAAGATAGTAAGATAATATAACATAAGAAAGAAAGATAATATAACATAAGAAAGAAAGATAATATAACATAAGAAAGAAAGATAATATAACATAAGAAAGAAAGATAATATAACATAAGAAAGAAAGATAATATAACACAAGAAAGTAAGATAATATAACATAAGAAAGAAAGATAATATAACACAAGAAAGTAAGATAATATAACATAAGATAGTAAGAAGGAAAGTAGAATAATACAAGAAGAAACAAAGATGAAAATAAGGAATATAGACAAAATAGCAGATACAATTAAATAGTAAAATAAAACCTATATTAGTAAGGAAAAGGTGGTCATTTAAGAGTGAGATTTAAACTGGAAAGTAAAAAAGAGGAGCTGGAAAAAAAAAAGATGGAAAAGAAAGAAATAGAATGGGCTAAAATTAAAAAGATGAAATAAATAAGAAACAGAAAGAGCTAAAAATAAAGGATGGAAAAGTAGGAAATAGAATGGGCTAAAAATGAAAAGATAATATAAATAAGAAAGATAAGTGGCTAAAAATAAAGGATGGAAAAGTAAGAAACAGAATGGGCTAAAAATGAAAAGATAAAATAAATAAGAAAGAGAAAGGGCTAAAAATAAAGGATGGAAAAGTAAGAAATAGAATGGGCTAAAAATGAAAAGATAAAATAAATAAGAAAGAGAAGGGGCTAAAAATAAAGGATCGAAAAGTAAGAAACAGAATGGGCTAAAAATGAAAAGATAAAATAAATAAGAAAGAGAAGGGGCTAAAAATAAAGGATGGAAAAGTAAGAAATAGTATGGACTAGAAATAAAATAACAAAAAATTCAAATATAAGAAAGTGAATCAACTGTGAACAAAAATATAGATGGAAGAAGTCAGAAAAAAGGGCTATTTTAAAAAACAAAGATGGAAGAGTCAGTATAATTATAAAAGTGAATGCAAACAACTCCCGTCTACACACACTGTAATGACCTTTGGTTTTCCTCTTGTTGTCTGTTGACAGGGAGGCCATGTAGATCGCTGCTGCAGCTACAGATACTGGGTTCTTTCTGTGAATTTTGAACATGTTTATTTAACGGTCTTCTCTCTCTCTTTCTGTCTTTTTCTCTTTCTGTCTCTCTCTCTCTCTGTGTTTCTTTGTCTATCTGCCTCTATCTGTCTTTTTCTGTCTCTCTCTATTTTTATTTGCCACTCTCTGTCGCTTTTTCTCCCTCACTTTCTTTCTGCCTCTCTGTGTGTCTTTTTCTGCATCTGTCTTTGTCTGGTGTGTGTCTCTCTCTTGCTCTTTCTCTGTCGATTTGCCCCTCTTTCTGTCTCTCTCTCTCTGTGTCTCTCTGTCTTTCTCTATCTTTTTTATTTCCCTCTCTCTTTCTCTCCCTCACTTTCTTTCTGCCTCTCTGTTTGTCTTTTTCTGTCTCTTTCTATTTTTATTTGCCTCTATCTGTCTTTTTCTGTCTCTTTCTATTTTTATTTGCCTCTCTCTGTCTCTTTCTCTCCCTCACTTTCTTTCTGCCTCTCTGTTTGTCTTTTTCTGTCTCTTTCTATTTTTATTTGCCTCTCTCTGTCTCTTTCTCTCCCTCACTTTCTTTCTGCCTCTCTGTTTGTCTTTTTCTGTCTCTTTCTATTTTTATTTGCCTCTCTCTGTCTCTTTCTCTCCCTCACTTTCTTTCTGCCTCTCTGTTTGTCTTTTTCTGTCTCTTTCTATTTTTATTTGCCTCTCTCTGTCTCTTTCTCTCCCTCACTTTCTTTCTGCCTCTCTGTTTGTCTTTTTCTGTCTCTTTCTATTTTTATTTGCCTCTCTCTGTCTCTTTCTCTCCCTCACTTTCTTTCTGCCTCTCTGTTTGTCTTTTTCTGTCTCTTTCTATTTTTATTTGTCTCTCTCTGTCTCTTTCTCTCCCTCACTTTCTTTCTGCCTCTCTGTTTGTCTTTTTCTGTCTCTTTCTATTTTTATTTGCCTCTCTCTGTCTCTTTCTCTCCCTCACTTTCTTTCTGCCTCTCTGTTTGTCTTTTTCTGTCTCTTTCTATTTTTATTTGCCTCTCTCTGTCTCTTTCTCTCCCTCACTTTCTTTCTGCCTCTCTGTTTGTCTTTTTCTGTCTCTTTCTATTTTTATTTGTCTCTCTCTGTCTCTTTCTCTCCCTCACTTTCTTTCTGCCTCTCTGTTTGTCTTTTTCTGTCTCTTTCTATTTTTATTTGTCTCTCTCTGTCTCTTTCTCTCCCTCACTTTCTTTCTGCCTCTCTGTGTGTCTTTTTCTGCATCTCTCTCTGTCTTTGTCTGGTGTGTGTCTCTCTCTTGCTCTTTCTCTGTCGATTTGCCCCTCTTTCTGTCTCTCTCTCTCTCTGTGTCTCTCTGTCTTTCTGCCTTTATCTGTCTTTTTCTGTCTCTCTCTCTCTCTCTTTTTTATTTGCCTCTATCTGTCTCTTTCTCTCCCTCACTTTCTTTCTGCCTCTCTGTGTGTCTATTTCTGCATCTCTCTCTGTCTTTGTCTGGTGTGTGTCTCTCTCTTTTGCTCTTTATCTGTTGATTTGCCCCTCTTTCTATCTCTCTCTGTCTCTCAACCTCTCTCACTCTGCAATCATAAATATGAGTAAAAATAGACAAAACTAAATGGGAGGTCAGAACAGCATTGAAAAATACGGACACTAACACCAACATTTCCAATGTTAAATCAGTCCTATTATATGGTTGCGAAACATGGAGAACACCAAAAATTAAAGTCACAAAGATGCACACTTTCATTAATTAATGCCTGCGCAAAATAATAAGATGGAAATGGCAGGACAAAATCGCTAACTTAGAACTATGGAAAAGGGATCCCCAAGCACACGGCTGCTGTTGTGTAAAATAGGAAAAAATGATCATTATCATCAAGTACCGGGTCTTCTTGGGAGCCGCGATAGCTCAGTGGTTAGTGAACTGGACTACAAAGGACAAGGGGTAGGGTTCGATCCCAACCAATGGCTTCTGGGTTCACCCAACCTTAAATGGGTACCGGATTTTTTTTCTGGGAAAGTGAAGTAGCATGGGCGTAATACCGACCACATTACCCCAAAAATCATGTGCTGATGGTCTGTAAAATTTATGGTCACTAACAACATATTCCCTATACGCCACTTGGCGTGACAGGGGTACTTTACTTTTTTTTTTTTACGTCTGCTGGCGTAGGTGACCATGTCTCTCCACAACTTTTGATCTCGCCAGTTATTTAGCATTTCTGTTGTTGACCTTCTGCCAAGCCATTCTCTTAAGCTGTCTGGTATTTTTCCTCTTTAATTCCCTCTATCTCTTCGTCCCCCAATTTTCTCAGTTGTTACAATATATTCCAGCTGTTCCCTTCTCATCACATGGCCAAAAAATGATGATTGTTTCTTCCTAACATTGGAAATTAACTCTCTTTTTGCTTAGGCCTCTTTCAGAACGTTTTCATTACTCTTCTTAGCTGTCCATGGTATTCTCAACATTCTGATAAATGAATTCTGAAAAAAATTATACTCACACAAAATTCCAGAGTCATTAAAAGAAGGTATGGAGGGCTGGGTAGTCTAGATGTCACTCTCTATACAAGAAGGCATGGAGGGCTGGGTGGTCTAGAGGTAAGATGTCACTCTCTATACAAGAAGGTGTGGAGGACTGGGTAGTCTAGAGGGAAGATGTCACTCTCTATACGAGAAGGTGTGGAGGGCTGGGTGGTCTAGAGGTAAGATGTCACTCTCTATACAAGAAGGAGTGGAGGGCTGGGTGGTCTAGAGGTAAGATGTCACTCTCCATACAAGAAGTTGTGGAGGGCTGGGTGGTCTAGAGGGAAGATGTCACTCTCTATACGAGAAGGTGTGGAGGGCTGGGTGGTCTAGAGGTAAGATGTCACTCTCTATACAAGAAGGTGTGGAGGGCTGAGTAGTCTAGAGGTAAGATGTCACTCTCTATACGAGAAGGTGTGGAGGGCTGAGTAGTCTAGAGGTAAGATGTCACTCTCTTTACGAGAAGGTGTGGAGGGCTGGGTAGTCTAGAGGTAAGATGTAACTCTCTATACAAGAAGGTGTGGAGGGCTGGGTAGTCTAGAGGTAAGATGTCACTCTCTATACAAGAAGGTGTGGAGGGCTGAGTAGTCTAGAGGTAAGATGTCACTCTCTATACGAGAAGGTGTGGAGGGCTGGGTAGTCTAGAGGTAAGATGTAACTCTCTATACAAGAAGGTGTGGAGGGCTGGGTGGTCTAGAGGTAAGATGTAACTCTCTATACAAGAAGGTGTGGAGGGCTGGGTGGTCTAGAGGTAAGATGTCACTCTCTATACAAGAAGGTGTGGAGGGCTGGGTGGTCTAGAGGTAAGATGTAACTCTCTATACAAGAAGGTGTGGAGGGCTGAGTAGTCTAGAGGTAAGATGTAACTCTCTATACAAGAAGGTGTGGAGGGCTGGGTGGTCTAGAGGTAAGAAGTCATTCTCTATACAAGACGATGTGGAGGGCTGGGTGGTCTAGAGGTAAGATGTCACTCTCTATACAAGAAGTTGTGGAGGGCTGGGTGGTCTAGAGGTAAGATGTCACTCTCTATACAAGAAGGTGTGGAGGGCTGAGTAGTCTAGAGGTAAGATGTCACTCTCTATACAAGAAGGTGTGGAGGGCTGGGTGGTCTAGAGGTAAGATGTCACTCTCTATACAAGAAGTTGTGGAGGGCTGAGTAGTCTAGAGGTAAGATGTCACTCTCTATACAAGAAGGTGTGGAGGGCTGAGTAGTCTAGAGGTAAGATGTCACTCTCTATACAAGAAGTTGTGGAGGGCTGGGTAGTCTAGAGGTAAGATGTCACTCTCTATACAAGAAGTTGTGGAGGGCTGGGTAGTCTAGAGGTAAGATGTCACTCTCTATACAAGAAGTTGTGGAGGGCTGGGTAGTCTAGAGGTAAGATGTTACTCTCTAGACAAGAAGTTGTGTAGGGCTGGGTAGTCTAGAGGTAAGATGTCACTCTCTATACAAGAAGGTGTGTAGGGCTGGGTAGTCTAGAGGTAAGATGTTACTCTCTATACAAGAAGGTGTGGAGGACCTGGTGGTCTAGAGGTAAGATGTCACTCTGTATACAAGAAGTTGTGGAGGGCTGGGTAGTCTAGAGGTAAGATGTTACTCTCTATACAAGAAGATGTGGAGGGCTGAGTAGTCTAGAGGTAAGATGTTACTCTCTATACAAGAAGGTGTGGAGGGCTGAGTAGTCTAGAGGTAAGATGTTACTCTCTATACAAGAAGATGTGGAGGGCTGAGTAGTCTAGAGGTAAGATGTTACTCTCTATACAAGAAGGTGTGGAGGACCTGGTGGTCTAGAGGTAAGATGTCACTCTCTATACAAGAAGTTGTGGAGGGCTGGGTAGTCTAGAGGTAAGATGTTACTCTCTATACGAGAAGTTGTGGAGGGCTGAGTAGTCTAGAGGTAAGATGTCACTCTCTATACAAGAAGATGTGGAGGGCTGAGTAGTCTAGAGGTAAGATGTTACTCTCTATACAAGAAGTTGTGGAGGGCTGGGTAGTCTTGAGGGAAGATGCCACTCGCTATACAAGAAGGTGTGGAGGGCTGGGTAGTCTAGAGGTAAGATGTCACTCTCTATACAAGAAGATGTGGAGGGCTGAGTGGTCTAGAGGTAAGATGTCACTCTCTATACAAGAAGGTGTGGAGGGCTGGGTGGTCTAGAGGTAAGATGTCACTCTCTATACAAGAAGGTGTGGAGGGCTGGGTAGTCTAGAGGTAAGATGTCACTCTCTATACAAGAAGATGTGGAGGGCTGAGTGGTCTAGAGGTAAGATGTCACTCTCTATACAAGAAGGTGTGGAGGGCTGGGTGGTCTAGAGGTAAGATGTCACTCTCTATACAAGAAGGTGTGGAGGGCTGGGTGGTCTAGAGGTAAGATGTCACTCTCTATACAAGAAGGTGTGGAGGGCTGGGTGGTCTAGAGGTAAGATGTCACTCTCTATACAAGAAGGTGTGGAGGGCTGGGTGGTCTAGAGGTAAGATGTCACTCTCTATACAAGAAGGTGTGGAGGGCTGAGTAGTCTAGAGGTAAGATGTCACTCTCTATACAAGAAGATGTGGAGGGCTGGGTAGTCTAGAGGTAAGATGTCACTCTCTATACAAGAAGGTGTGGAGGGCTGAGTGGTCTAGAGGTAAGATGTCACTCTCTATACAAGAAGTTGTGGAGGGCTGAGTAGTCTAGAGGTAAGATGTAACTCTCTATACAAGAAGGTGTGGAGGGCAGGGTAGTCTAGAAGTAAGATGTCACTCTCTATACAAGAAGGTGTGGAGGGCTGAGTGGTCTAGAGGTAAGATGTCACTCTCTATACAAGAAGGTGTGTTGGGCTGGGTAGTCTAGAAGTAAGATGTCACTCTCTATACAAGAAGGTGTGGAGGGCTGAGTGGTCTAGAGGTAAGATGTCACTCTCTATACAAGAAGGTGTGGAGGGCTGAGTAGTCTAGAGGTAAGATGTCACTCTCTATACAAGAAGTTGTGGAGGGCTGAGTGGTCTAGAGGTAAGATGTCACTCTCTATACAAGAAGTTGTGGAGGGCTGAGTAGTCTAGAGGTAAGATGTTACTCTCTATACAAGAAGTTGTGGAGGGCTGAGTAGTCAAGAGGTAAGATGTCACTCTCTATACAAGAAGTTGTGGAGGGCTGAGTGGTCTTGAGGTAAGATGTCACTCTCTATACAAGAAGTTGTGGAGGGCTGAGTGGTCTAGAGGTAAGATGTCACTCTCTATACAAGAAGTTGTGGAGGGCTGAGTAGTCTAGAGGTAAGATGTTACTCTCTATACAAGAAGGTGTGGAGGGCTGGGTGGTCTAGAGGTAAGATGTAACTCTCTATACAAGAAGGTGTGGAGGGCTGGGTGGTCTAGAGGTAAGATGTAACTCTCTATACAAGAAGGTGTGGAGGGCTGAGTAGTCTAGAGGTAAGATGTAACTCTCTATACAAGAAGGTGTGGAGGGCTGGGTGGTCTAGAGGTAAGATGTCACTCTCTATACAAGAAGTTGTGGAGGGCTGAGTAGTCTAGAGGTAAGATGTCACTCTCTATACAAGAAGGTGTGGAGGGCTGGGTAGTCTAGAGGTAAGATGTCACTCTCTATACAAGAAGGTGTGGAGGACTGGGTAGTCTAGAGGTAAGATGTCACTCTCTATACGAGAAGGTGTGGAGGGCTGAGTAGTCTAGAGGTAAGATGTCACTCTCTATACAAGAAGGTGTGGAGGGCTGAGTAGTCTAGAGGTAAGATGTCACTCTCTATACAAGAAGGTGTGGAGGACCTGGTGGTCTAGAGGTAAGATGTCACTCTCTATACAAGAAGGTGTGGAGGGCAGTGTGGTCTAGATGTAAGATGTCACTCTCTATACAAGAAGTTGTGGAGGGCTGAGTAGTCTAGAGGTAAGATGTCACTCTCTATACAAGAAGGTGTGGAGGGCTGAGTAGTCTAGAGGTAAGATGTCACTCTCTATACAAGAAGTTGTGGAGGGCTAAGTAGTCTAGAGGTAAGATGTCACTCTCTATACAAGAAGTTGTGGAGGGCTGAGTAGTCTAGAGGTAAGATGTCACTCTCTATACAAGAAGTTGTGGAGGGCTGAGTAGTCTAGAGGTAAGATGTCACTCTCTATACAAGAAGGTGTGGAGGGCTGAGTAGTCTAGAGGTAAGAAGTCATTCTCTATACAAGAAGTTATGGAGGGCTGAGTGGTCTAGAGGTAAGATGTCACTCTCTATACAAGAAGGTGTGGAGGGCTGAGTAGTCTAGAGGTAAGATGTCACTCTCTATACAAGAAGTTGTGGAGGGCTGAGTAGTCTAGAGGTAAGATGTCACTCTCTATACAAGAAGTTGTGGAGGGCTGAGTAGTCTAGAGGTAAGATGTCACTCTCTATACAAGAAGGTGTGGAGGGCTGAGTAGTCTAGAGGTAAGAAGTCATTCTCTATACAAGAAGTTATGGAGGGCTGAGTGGTCTAGAGGTAAGATGTCACTCTCTATACAAGAAGTTGTGGAGGGCTGAGTGGTCTAGAGGTAAGAAGTCATTCTCTATACAAGAAGTTGTGGAGGGCTGAGTAGTCTAGAGGTAAGATGTAACTCTCTATACAAGAAGTTATGGAGGGCTGAGTGGTCTAGAGGTAAGATGTCACTCTCTATACAAGAAGTTGTGGAGGGCTGAGTAGTCTAGAGGTAAGATGTCATTCTCTATACAAGAAGTTATGGAGGGCTGAGTAGTCTAGAGGTAAGATGTTATTCTCTATACAAGAAGTTGTGGAGGGCTGAGTAGTCTAGAGGTAAGATGTCACTCTCTATACAAGAAGTTGTGGAGGGCTGAGTAGTCTAGAGGTAAGATGTCACTCTCTATACAAGAAGTTGTGGAGGGCTGAGTAGTCTAGAGGTAAGATGTCATTCTCTATACAAGAAGTTATGGAGGGCTGAGTGGTCTAGAGGTAAGATGTCACTCTCTATACAAGAAGTTGTGGAGGGCTGAGTGGTCTAGAGGTAAGATGTCACTCTCTATACAAGAAGGTGTGGAGGGCAGTGTGGTCTAGAGGTAAGATGTCACTCTCTATACAAGAAGTTATGGAGGGCTGAGTGGTCTAGAGGTAAGATGTCACTCTCTATACAAGAAGGTGTGGAGGGCAGTGTGGTCTAGAGGTAAGATGTCACTCTCTATACAAGAAGGTGTGGAGGGCAGTGTGGTCTAGAGGTAAGATGTCACTCTCTATACAAGAAGGTGTGGAGGGCAGTGTGGTCTAGCGTTAAGATGTCACTCTCTATACAAGAAGGTGTGGAGGGCAGTGTGGTCTAGAGGTAAGATGTCACTCTCTATACAAGAAGGTGTGGAGGGCAGTGTGGTCTAGAGGTAAGATGTCACTCTCTATACAAGAAGTTGTGGAGGGCTGAGTGGTCTAGAAGTAAGATGTCACTCTCTATACAAGAAGTTATGGAGGGCTGAGTAGTCTAGAGGTAAGATGTCACTCTCTATACAAGAAGGTGTGGAGGGCAGTGTGGTCTAGAGGTAAGATGTCACTCTCTATACAAGAAGGTGTGGAGGGCAGTGTGGTCTAGAGGTAAGATGTCACTCTCTATACAAGAAGGTGTGGAGGGCAGTGTGGTCTATAGGTAAGATGTCACTCTCTATACAAGAAGTTGTGAAGGGCTGAGTGGTCTATAGGTAAGATGTCACTCTCTATACAAGAAGTTGTGAAGGGCTGAGTGGTCTATAGGTAAGATGTCACTCTCTATACAAGAAGTTGTGGAGGGCTGAGTGGTCTAGAAGTAAGATGTCACTCTCTATACAAGAAGTTATGGAGGGCTGAGTAGTCTAGAGGTAAGATGTCACTCTCTATACAAGAAGGTGTGGAGGGCAGTGTGGTCTAGAGGTAAGATGTCACTCTCTATACAAGAAGGTGTGGAGGGCAGTGTGGTCTAGAGGTAAGATGTCACTCTCTATACAAGAAGGTGTGGAGGGCAGTGTGGTCTATAGGTAAGATGTCACTCTCTATACAAGAAGTTGTGAAGGGCTGAGTGGTCTATAGGTAAGATGTCACTCTCTATACAAGAAGTTGTGAAGGGCTGAGTGGTCTATAGGTAAGATGTCACTCTCTATACAAGAAGATATGGAGGGCTGAGTGGTCTATAGGTAAGATGTCACTCTCTATACAAGAAGGTGTGGAGGGCTGAGTGGTCTATAGGTAAGATGTCACTCTCTATACAAGAAGATATGGAGGGCTGAGTGGTCTATAGGTAAGATGTCACTCTCTATACAAGAAGATATGGAGGGCTGAGTGGTCTATAGGTAAGATGTCACTCTCTATACAAGAGGGTGTGGAGGGCTGAGTGGTCTATAGGTAAGATGTCACTCTCTATACAAGAAGATATGGAGGGCTGAGTGGTTTAGAGGTAAGATGTCACTCTCTATACAAGAGGGTGTGGAGGGCTGAGTGATCTATAGGTAAGATGTCACTCTCTATACAAGAAGGTCCTTGTTCATTTCCCATCACAGGCAGTGGAAACATTTTAAAAAAAATGAATTTTTTAAAAATCAAACCTGTGGCTTTACCCTTCCCTTTGATAGAGAAAGAGCAAGAGAGAGACACTGAGAGACACACACCACAGGATAGTGAGATCTGATGTCTAGCCCTCTTGGAAAAACGCAGAAAAACAGGTCCAGTGTGCAGAATGCACACATTATTAACAAACCCTTGGCAGTCGGAAACTGAAAAGAGTTGTCCATAAAAATGGTTGCTGACGGGACAAAATTGTTCACTTCATTGAGTGCCATCCCTCATTGAAGGTTGGCTACCATGGAGCGCTATTCTGCTCTGTTGCTTGCTTTGATGGTGTAGGTTGTCATAGGCTGACTTGTCCATCTTTTTATGTACTTGTCCATGTTAGTCTTGGTCTGTCTCTGCCTCTTTTACCTTGTATTTTCCCCTCCAGGATTACTTTTAGGAGGCTGTTGTGTCTTTTAACATGGCCCAAATATCTCATTTCGCCCGTGCGCTGCCGGGGCCCGAAAGGGGAGTAAAGAATAACGGTGCTGTACCCTACCAGGCATGTTCGTAAGAGGCGAGAAAGGAGGGTTAGGCATGGGACTGGCTATCCCATACTGTAAAAAAAATAAGCCGAAAAAACTTCACAAACATGAACAAGTCAAAGAAAGATAAAGTTAATCCGTCAACCAGGAAAGAGAAGGGCTCTCTGTCTAAGAGACGTATGACAATCCGGAGAAAGCCATAAGGAGTCCGGGTTGCCGACTCACCCTTTGTCTACCAGGAAATCAACCAGAATTGGCACCTGGAATGTTCGTACCCTTAACGAACAGGGAAAAGCGGCACAAGTGGCAGCAGAAATGACTAACTACAAGTTAGATATTCTGGGAATGTGTGAAACAAGATGGCTGGGAGCGGAGAGAATAAAATTGAATACAGGGGAGATGATTTTATCATCAGGACACCAGGAACCAGGAGCACAACATAGCGAAGGGGTAGCTATAATGCTATCAAAGAATGCACAGAAGACACTAATAGAATGGGAGGCAGTGGGACCAAGACTGGTGAGAGCAACATTTAGAACAACGAAAAACAAAATAAAATTACACATTATACAATGCTATGCACCAACCAACGATAAAGATGACTCAGTTAAAGATGATTTTTATAAACAGCTACAATGTCAGATGGATGCAAGACGAGCCAAGGATATTATAATCTTGATGGGAGACCTAAATTCTAAGGTAGGATCAGACAACAGAGGCTTCGAAGAGATTATGGGAAAACATGGACTTGGAGATATAAACGAGAATGGAGAGATATTTGTGAATTTCTGCGCCCTTAATCAAATGAGCCTAGGAGGAACAATATTCCAACATAAAAGAATACGCAAAGCTACATGGGTGTCACCAGATCATAGAACGGAAAATCCAATTGATCACATATGTATTAATAATATGTTTAAGTCATCCTTACAGGATGTAAAAGTATATAGAGGGGCAGATATAGCTTCTGATCATCATCTTCTGTTAGCCAAACTTAAAATTAAACTAAGAAGATATACTACAACGAATAAGGGTAGAAAGTATTTCAATGTAGGGTTTCTTAAAGAACAAGGAATTAAAGATAAATTTGCAGTCACAATATCAAACAAATACCAAGTCCTCCAACGACTAGAAAATACAATAAATATAGAAGATCATTGGAAACAGGTAAAAAATATATAGAAAAAGACATGCGAAGAAACACTGGGGAAAAGAGAACGCCAGAATAAGGCATGGATTACAGCAGAGACCCTGGATAAAATTAAAGAAAGAAAGAACAAGAAAGCAGACAAAAATAAAAGCAAAACAAGAAGTAAGCCAAGACACAGGAAGCTTACACAGAGGTGAACAAAGAAGTGAGAAGATGCATTAAAAGGGATAAGAGGAAATATATAGATGAACTAGCTAAAGAGGCAGAAGAGAGCAGCAAATAAAGGGAATATGAAAGAACTGTACAACAGCACAAAGAAATTAGGTGGAAAATACAAACAGATCAACGCCTTTATCAAAGACAAGAAAGGAAATCTGCTTAGTAATATAAGGGAACAAATGGAGAGATGGAAAGAGCACTTTGAAGAACTTTTGAACAGACCTGGCTCAAATAATCCTCCAGATATACTACCAGCGGAAGAAGAGTTACACGTTAACTGTGGAAAACCAAGCAAAGAAGAAATAATGAAAGCCATCAAACTATTAAAAGATGGTAAAGCCACAGGACCAGATGAAATTCCTTCGGAAGCCATCAAAGCAGATATTATTACCTCTACCAAGATGTTACATAATCTATTGGATAAAATTTGGGAGAGGGAAGAAATACCTAAAGACTGGAGAGAAGGTTATATGATCAAACTACCAAAGAAAGGAAGTTTACAGGAGTGCACAAATTATAGGGGAATTATGCTGCTATCAGTGCCAGGAAAAATATTAGGCAGAATCATTCTGGAGAGACTAAAGGAGGCTATAGAGAAACACTTGAGAGATGAACAAGCAGGTTTTAGGAAGAACAGATCATGTGCTGATCAAATAACTACCCTACGTATAATAGTTGAACAAAGTTTAGAACTAAAATCCCCACTTTATATTGGATTCATAGATTACGAAAAGGCATTTGATAGTTTAGACAGAAAAATGCTTTGGAAGTTGCTGAGTCATTACGGAATCCCCATAAAGTTTATTAACCTGATAAAAACAATGTATGAAGGAACAAAATGTAGTGTGGTGCATGAAGGACAGCTTACAGAAGCATTTGAAATAAGAACAGGAGTAAGGCAAGGATGCTTCCTGTCTCCATTTCTCTTTCTACTGGCCATAGATTGGATTATGAAAATAACTCAAAACAACAGAAATGGGATCCAGTGGTCACTGACCAAACAACTTGATGATTTAGACTTTGCTGATGACATAGCTCTCCTATCACACAGCCATCAACAGATGCAGTATAAAAGGAGTATATTAGATGAGAGATCACAACAGCTAGGACTAAAGATTAATAGAGATAAGACCAACATTATGAGAATTAATGCAGTTGGCAATAACCAAATAAAACTAGGAGAAATACCTCTACTAGACGTACAATCTTATATATATCTGGGCAGTAATATAGATAAAGAGGGAGGAACAGAAAATGATACCAAAATAAGGATATCAAAAGCAAGAGGAGCTTTCATTGCACTGGGAAACATATGGAAATCCAAAGAAATTAGGCTAAATACACAAATAAAAATTTTCAACTCAAATGTTAAGTCGGTCCTATTATATGGCTGTGAAACATGGAGAATAACAAAATTGACAATCACGAAGGTACAGACTTTCATTAATGGATGCTTATGCAGAATAAAGGGATGGAAATGGCAGGACAAAGTCACTAACGTGGAATTATGGAAATGTACCGGTCAAATACCAGTGGATAAAGAGATACAGCGAAGACGATGGCGATGGATAGGACACACACTACGGAAGCCAACTGAGAGTATTACACAACAGGCCCTTTTTTGGAATCCCCAGGGGAAAAGACAAAGAGGAAGACCAAGAAATTCTTGGAGAAGACAGATTGAAGCAGAGATGAAGATGATGGGGAAGACATGGAATGATCTTAAAAGAATGGCAAAAAACAGAACGACTTGGAAAGTATTTGTTGAAGACCTATGCTCCACTGGGAGCTAAAAGGTAGAAGAAAAAGAAGAAGAAATATCTCATTTGTCTTGTTTGAATTGTGCTTAGTAGTTCTCTTTTTATATTTAGTTTGTTTTAAAACTTCATCATTTGTTTTCTTTTACTTCCATTCAATTCTACTTATTCTACTAAAATCCACATTTCAAAGGCTTCAATTCTCTGTTCAGTTTTCTTGTCTAATGTTCATGTTTCTGCAAAAGAAACAGAAAAGAATGTTGAGAAGATGTAACATTTTGCTATTCTTAGTTTTAGCCCTGGTGTTATTTGTTTTGATGTTAGTATATTTTTCATGACATTAAAATTACTTTTTTGTCATTCCTATTCTTTTGTTTATTTCAGTGAGGAAAAATTAATATGAAAAAAAAAACTACATATAACGTTACAATTTTTAATGATAAAAATATGAAAGTACTTCTAAGTGGGAGAATATCTGCCTGTGTGGTAGAGGACACCCGAGCGCACGGCTGCCGGTGTGAAAAATAGGAAAAAGTTATATTCACACAAAATTCAGTCCCTCGGGACTCCACTATATAAAGCTGATGAATGCAAACAAAGAAAACAACAAACAAGCATAAGGAGGTATAGTAGGATCTTCGTCAGCTTTAGTTCACTGATCCTGATGCAGGCATTCAATTATGAGTTACTCATCACTTTCACACTTTATGCCTTCTGGCATCTCAGCCTAACAGGAAGGTGATGAGGACAAGACATTATTACTCAGAAGGTGGCAGTTAAACAAAAATGTGATTATCTCCATCTATCTATCTTGACCTTTCGAGCCGTAGCCGGCCCATAGGACGTAGACCAAGATACTCCTTCTCATATCTGAATTTTTGTTCTAGCAGTTTTCAATTCTTTTAAAGATATTTTATCAAATCTCGCCATTTGTCTCTGTTCTGTGCAAGCAGCTCTATCTCATTGAGGGAGCCGAATCCTGCTGCTCTTGCCTCTCTCAGCAATGTTTTCCTCGGTGTCTCTCTGGGTCTTCCTCTTTTTCTCTTACCTGTTGTTTCCCATATGAGGGCCTGCTTTGCTATTCGGTTATTATCTCTTCTCATCACATGTCCAACATATGACCATCGTCTTTTCTTTATTACTGAAGATATTAGTGGTTGATTGGCGATTTCTCTAATTTCCTCGTTTGTTTTGAATTCGTTCCACGCTATACCAAGTATTTTCCTTAGACTTTTATTTTCAAATGCGTTCAACTTTGTTTCTATATCTCTTATTGTTTTCCAGCTTTCACATGCATACGTAAGGGTTGATAGTACATTTGATTTGAATAGTCTAAGTTTTGAGTTTGTGTTGATGAGTTTTGATTTCCACAACTTTTCAAGGCTTCTGAAAGACATTGCTGCTTTAGCTATTCTGATTCTAATTTCTTTACTTGTATCCGCCACAGAGTATCTCTGCACAAGGGGAAATAACTCTAACATCTTCTCACCCAGAGGTTAATTCCATTTCCACTGCAGTTTTAGCGATATGCCTGGCAACTTTCTGAACTGCTCTTGGTAGGCCCAAATTTGAACAAAATCTAGACTGAAAAAAAGAAAAAAAGAATTTAGTTGCAAAAATTGAATTGAAAAATATCTCACTGGGGCTAACTGGTATAGAGGTAAGATGATGGCCTCTGAAGAAAGAACGCCCTGGGTTCTGATCCCACCACAAGCTTTGGGAATTTTTTCTAAACTTCAAATCCATGGCCTGTACTACACTTCCCCATTCTCTGAGTAGTGGGATCCTAAGTGTAGCCTACTTTGGAAATGGCAAAAGACTGGAGGCCATATGTTAAAATAGCCTCAGCATTCTGCACACATGAATGTACACTTTGCAAACTACACACTGTTAAAGTACTCTCAGCATTTTGCACATGTTAAAGTACTCTTGGCATTTTGCACATGTTAAAGTACTCTCAGCATTATGCACACATTAAAGTACTCTCAGCATTATGCACACATTAAAGTACTCTCAGCATTCTGCACACATTAAAGTACTCTCAGCATTCTGCACACATTAAAGTACTCTCAGCATTCTGCACACATTAAAGTACTCTCAGCATTCTGCACACATTAAAGTACTCTCAGCATTCTGCACATGTTAAAGCACTCTCAGCATTCTGCACACATTAAAGTACTCTCAGCATTATGCACACATTAAAGTACTCTCAGCATTCTGCACACATGACAGTACTCTCTGCATTCTGCACACATTAAAGTACTCTCAGCATTCTGCACACATTAAAGTACTCTCAGCATTCTGCACACGTTAAAGCACTCTCAGCATTCTGCACACATGACAGTACTCTCTGCATTCTGCACATGTGAAAGTACTCTCAGCATTCTGCACATGTTAAAGTACTCTCAGCATTCTGCACACGTTAAAGCACTCTCAGCATTCTGCACATATGAAAGTACTCTTGGCATTCTGCACACATGAAAGTACTCTCTGCATTCTGCACACATGAAAGTACTCTCGGCAATCTACACTCGTGAAAGTACTCTCAGCATTCTGCACACGTTAAAGTACTCTCAGCATTCTTCACATGTTAAAGTACTCTCAGCATTCTGCACATGTTAAAGTACTCTCAGCATTCTGCACACATTAAAGTACTCTCGGCATTCTGTACACGTGAAAGTACTCTCAGCATTCTGCACATGTTAAAGTACTCTTGGCTTTCTGCACATGTTAAAGTACTCTCAGCATTCTACACATGTGAAAGTACTCTCAGCATTCTGCACACATGAAAGTACTCTCTGCATTCTGCACACATTAAAGTACTCTTGGCATTCTGTACATGTTAAAGTACTCTCTGCATTCTGCACACGTGAAAGTACTCTCAGCATTCTGCACATGTTAAAGTACTCTTGGCATTCTGCACATGTTAAAGTACTCTCAGCATTCTACACATGTGAAAGTACTCTCAGCATTCTGCACATGTTAAAGTACTCTCAGCATTCTGCACACGTGAAAGTACTCACGTGAAAGATTTCTCTAATTTCCTC
Organism: Megaustenia siamemsis; assembly: GCA_032433765.1. Classification (NCBI taxonomy): domain Eukaryota; kingdom Metazoa; phylum Mollusca; class Gastropoda; order Stylommatophora; family Ariophantidae; genus Megaustenia; species Megaustenia siamemsis. The sequence continues at coordinate 23,883,724 of JAVIAB010000159.1, forward strand.
ATTTGTTTGAATTCGTTCCACGCTATACCAAATATTTTCCTTAGACATTTATTCTTGAATGTGCTCAACTTTGTTTCTATATCTCTTGTTTTTTTTGCAGCTTTCACACCCATACGTAAGGAGGTTCATATAAAATAATCACAAATTTGTAAACAGTCACATATTATTAGTTAAATGTTGTTTGCATGTAAGTAGAGAGAAAGTAAAGAGCCCGTCTCTCCAAATGGCGTATAGGGAATATGGTGTTAGTGACCATAAATTTTACATACCTTCAGCCCATGATTTTTGGGATAATGTGGTCGGTATTAAGCCCATGCCACTTTAATTTCCCAGAAAAATCCCGGTACCCATTTAAGGCTGGGTGAACCCGGAAGCCGTAGGTTGGGATCGAACCCTACCTCTTGTCCTTTGTAATCCAGTTCATTAACCACTGAGCTTTCACCGCTATTTTGTTTGCGTGTACCAGCTTTATATTTCTAGTGAATTCCAGAGGGACTGAATTTTGTGTGAATATCATTCTTTCTTATTTTTTCACACCAGAAGTTGTGTGTTCGGGTGTCCTTCTCCTCACAGGCCTTCTCTGACTTCAGAGGTAGTTTAAGTTTTTATCATCAGGAGTTTTGAAGTTTTTGAGTAGATTTTTTCCCAAACAGGCGCCATTTTTGGTCTAATGTTTGTATTTCCAACTGCAAAGGTTCTTCAATATCCCAGAATGCTTAAAGGACTTCCTGTTTTTTTTTTTTAACCTGTCTGAGAGAGCTAAATATCAGATCTAACCTAGAGACTGGGAAATGGTAAAGCCGTGATGCAACCATGGGAGCCGCAATAGCTCAGTGGTTAGTGAACTTGACTACAAAGGACAAGAGGCAGGGTTCGATCCCAACCAACGGCTTCATGTTCACCCAGCCTTTAATGGGTACTGGATTTTTTTCTGGGAAAGTAAAACGGCACGGGCGTAATACCGACCACATTACCCCAAAAATCATGTGCCAAAGGTCTGTAAAATTTATGGTCACTAACACTATATTTCCTATACACCACTTGGCGTGACGGGAGTACTTTACTTTTACATGGTGAAACCATGGATTTGAAGACAAAAATGTCCACTGCCTATGATGAGAATCGAACCCGGGACCTTCATATTGAATGGCTGCCATCCTGCCTCTAGATCACCGAGCCCCCTTTTTAGTTTGATTTTTATGTTAGATTTGAAGAATCTACAAAGTGCTCCAATTGGCAAAACCTAAATAATACAATTTCAAAGTAAAAATATAAAAATAAATAATGCAACAAGACAGACAGGGAAAGTAAATGAATTTTTTCCCTTAACAACAACGTTCAGTTTGTTGCAGTAGCATGTCGTAAGTTTCACAACATACGCTCTCTTTGTCTGTTGCTAAATGTCTGAATAACTCTTCTGTATAATATTTATTGAAGTTTTACCATAGCTTATTGTATAGAAGAGTGTTTTTCCTCTTTGACATATCCATATTCAAAACCTTTAAAATAACCATGTGTTGGGAACACAATAGATTTATCAAATTTAGTGAATAACTTCAGGGGAAGAAGTATGTTTACAACACTTGCACAAAAATCACAAATAATCAACAACGGAAAAAAAACCCAAAGAAAAATAGATGGTCCAAAGCAGGATTGAACCCGTACTCCTTGACACTGTAATTTGCCATGAAAACCAAACACTAGAGCACACGGCCAACTCAGCTGCCTAAAAAATGTAGCCATCATTGGCGAAGTCTTTGATGCATGAGTACTCATGAATATAGCTTAGGGTTATGAACACAACTCTGGAATAAATTGTATATCTGTATTTTCCTTCTAAGACAAGTATCTCCTGTAGGGCTAAATATTTGCATTGCTAACAAATAGTTATAGGACAAAACAGCACAAATAGTAGTTTCCTGTGGTGTAGACTGGAGACAAATAATAATCACTGAATATTTGCACTGCTAATAAATAGTTATAGGACAAAACAGCACAAATAGTAGTTTCCTGTGGCTTAGACTGGAGACAAATAATAATCAATGAATATTTGCACTGCTAATAAATAGTTATAGGACAAAACAGCACAAATAATAGTTTCCTGTGGTGTAGACTGGAGACAAATAATAATCAATGAATATTATTGTGGAGGTAAACTTCCAAGGTGATAGATCAGAAAATCACTTCAGGGGAAGAGGTTTACAGCACTTGAACAAGAAAATCATAAATAATAATAAATTTGATCTCATTTTGTGTGTTTTTTTTGTGTATTTATGTCCTGTTATCATGACCTGGAGCCTCGGTGGCTGAGTGGTTAGTGTGCTTCCTGACCAGACGGGTCCAGGTTCGATCCCTAGCAATGGCGGATTTTTTTTCAGACTCACAAGGCTCCGGGGTTCACCCAGCCTCTAAAAATGGGTACCAGAGATTTTTCTGGGAAGTAAAGGCGGCCTGGCGTGATACCGACCACATCACCCAAAAATGTGCCGCGGTTCATAGAATAATATGGTCACTAACAACTGCTTGCACAGAACAGAGACAGATGGCGAGATTTGATAAAATATCTTTAAAAGAAAACTGCTAGAACAAAAAAAAATTCATATAGGAGAAGGTGTAACTTGGTCTACGCCCTATGGGCCGGTTACGGCTCGAAAGGTCAATAGATAGATAGAACACCATATTCTCCATACGCCTAGCAAGGCGAGAAGGGAACCTTTACTTTATTTACTTATCACGACCTCCAATAGAAAATGGATGAAACCCTAGTTCCTAATTAATTATTTAAAAGATTACAGCAGCCGTGAAATGTAAGTAAACAACATTTCCATAAGTAATAGTATGTTTATTATTATTATATTTTGTTGTTTTGTGATCGAAGTTTCTGTCAATTTTTCAACTTTCATTTTCCTCTTTCTTAATTTTTTAATTACTTACTAAAACGATTTTATGTCATACAAATATTTCCATTTTGTGCATTATTCCTTCTTTAATTTAATATATAATAGGACATGTTTTGTTTAAAAACAAAATGTGTACATTGGTAACATCCTGTGTTTCCACAAATCTAAGAGAGATAATTAAGCTGAAACCAGCAAAACAATTATGAAGGGAATGAGTTAAAATCGTGGTTCAACATTAAAAACAAAATGTGTACATTGGTAACATCCTGTGTTTCCACAAATCTAAGAGAGATAATTAAGCTGAAACCAGCAAAACAATCATGAAGGGAACGAGTTAAAATTGTGGTTCAACATTAAAAACAAAATGTGTACATTGGTAACATCCTGTGTTTCTACAAATCTAAGAGAGATAATTAAGCTGAAACCAGCAAAACAATCATGAAGGGAACGAGTTAAAATCGTGGTTCAACATTAAAAACAAAATGTGTACATTGGTAACATCCTGTGTTTCCACAAATCTAAGAGAGATAATTAAGCTGAAACCAGCAAAACAATCATGAAGGGAACGAGTTAAAATCGTGGTTCAACATTAAAAACAAAATGTGTACATTGGTAACATCCTGTGTTTCCACAAATCTAAGAGAGATAATTAAGCTGAAACCAGCAAAACAATCATGAAGGGAATGAGTTAAAATTGTGGTTCAACATTAAAAACAAAATGTGTACATTGGTAACATCCTGTGTTTCCACAAATCTAAGAGAGATAATTAAGCTGAAACCAGCAAAACAATCATGAAGGGAACGAGTTAAAATCGTGGTTCAACATTAAAAACAAAATGTGTACATTGGTAACATCCTGTGTTTCCACAAATCTAAGAGAGATAATTAAGCTGAAACCAGCAAAACAATCATGAAGGGAATGAGTTAAAATCGTGGTTCAACATTAAAAACAAAATGTGTACATTGGTAACATCCTGTGTTTCCACAAATCTAAGAGAGATAATTAAGCTGAAACCAGCAAAACAATCATGAAGGGAATGAGTTAAAATCGTGGTTCAACATTAAAAACAAAATGTGTACATTGGTAACATCCTGTGTTTCCACAAATCTAAGAGAGATAATTAAGCTGAAACCAGCAAAACAATCATGAAGGGAACGAGTTAAAATCGTGGTTCAACATTAAAAACAAAATGTGTACATTGGTAACATCCTGTGTTTCCACAAATCTAAGAGAGATAATTAAGCTGAAACCAGCAAAACAATCATGAAGGGAATGAGTTAAAATCGTGGTTCAACATTAAAAACAAAATGTGTACATTGGTAACATCCTGTGTTTCCACAAATCTAAGAGAGATAATTAAGCTGAAACCAGCAAAACAATCATGAAGGGAACGAGTTAAAATCGTGGTTCAACATTAAAAACAAAATGTGTACATTGGTAACATCCTGTGTTTCCACAAATCTAAGAGAGATAATTAAGCTGAAACCAGCAAAACAATCATGAAGGGAACGAGTTAAAATCATGGTTCAACATTAAAAATGAACTTCAAAATACGTCTGCAATGATACTCACCATAAAATCATCAGTTGTCACTCGGCTAACTTTGGTCTCCAAGAGTTTTATAATCAGTTTGAACTCTCTGCCTATTTTCTTTTTGTTTGTTTTTGAAACTGCACATATTTCTGTTTGTAAGGGAAATCACTCTTGTTTATTTAATATAAATAATAGCTTAATTTCCTTGATTGAGACAGCACTGAATGTGACAAGAATCGACAGAATCAGAAATGATGATATAAGATAGTTCTGCCGTAATGTCAGTAAGTAAAAAGTAAATATTCCCTACATGTAGGTGTTGTAGAAAGATTTTGTGTTAGTGACCATATTTTTCCAGGTCCATGGCACTTGTGGGTGATGTGGTCGGTAAGTCTGTATTACATCAGGCTACTTTCACTTCCCAGAAAAATCTCGAGTACCCATTTTTAGAGTCTGGGTGAACTCCACAGCCTTGTTGGTCTGATAAAAAAAAAAACCAGCCATTTCTGGAAATGAACGTGAGCCCTTCTGGTCAGGAAGCAAGTACACTAACCACTCAGCCACTGAGACTTCTAACATCAGTACTTAGTGATATTATGACACAAAAAGTCAAATAGTTGGAACATGAAACACAATCACCACCAGAAAACATCACACAGAAAGCTTTAACAACACTCAAACAATGGGAAGAATGGAAAAGATAGATCTAGCAGATGATGGATTTATGAAACAGCACACTTGAAATGATCTGAACACGCCTTTCTTCACTCAAAACATGGGACCTCCTATTTTCTAAGGTTATGGCAAGCCACAATATTTGCGCCTTTTGGCATGACATCCATTTTCAGAATGGGTGGATTGTTTAACAAGTTTGCCTGGAAGCAGCCATGCTTAGTCTAATCTTTACTGTTTTTAACATCCAAGAGTTCTTTAACATGTGAGGAGAGCACATGGGACCTCCTGTTTTTCTAACGTTATGGCAAGCCACAATATTTGCGCCTTTTGGCATGACATCCATTTTCAGAATGGGTGGATTGCTTAACAAGTTTGCCTGGAAGCAGCCATGTTTAGTCTAATCTTTACTGTTTTTAACATCCAAGAGTTCTTTAACATGTGAGGAGAGCACATGGGACCTCCTGTTTTTTGCTGCTATCCAAGAAGGCTAGATATTGGATCTAACTAACATGATGGGGGCCTTGGTAGCCTAGTTTGGAAAATCACCCGACTGGGCCACAGATGTTCGGACAACCCGTGTTCGATTCCTGCTGGAAGCAGTCTGAATTGTACTTGTGGTTAGAAACAAAATGACCCCCGGGGTCGACCCAGCCGCTGGCAGTAATGGATACCAGGGTAGTACTGTGGGAAGGTGAGGAATGCCACCTCACATCATGAGTTTCGATGCTTGAAGCAACACTATCCAGAAGTCTCAGAACACTTTTGGATAGATGGCCGAGCACATATAGTGGGAAACTCATGTGCTAAGACTCCGATTCAAGTCTCATGCTTTACCTTTAACCTGATATAGGGGGTGGGCAAAGCCATAAAGAAACCATTGGTATGAAGATAACAATTTCTGCTGTCTCTATCCCAAGACTTCCTGTCCACTAGCCAGCATCTTACCTCTAGACCACCCAGTTCACCCCCTGGTGGAGTCTGGTGATGTAGAAGACATAGTATTACATTAACTTTAGAATGAACAAGATATAAGTTCTCCATTAAAACTAGGGAAATAAAGAAACCTACCGCAGCCAGCCACATCATCACTACAGAATTAGAAGATAACAGCTCACTTTGATGTCACCCAACAAACATCAATCTCTATATCACGAGGCTGGGTGGTCTAGAGATAAGACATCAGCCTCTGAACAAGAAGGTCATGGGTTCGATTCCTATCACAGGTTGTGGAAAAGGAAAAAAAAAAATTGAATCCATGATATTTTCGTGGCTTTACCCTCCCATGAGGAGCCACGATAGCTCGGTGGTTAGTGAACTGGACTACAAAGGACAAGATTCGGGTTGGATCCTGATTGATGGCTTCCAGGTTCATCATCATCATGTGCCATACTGGTTGGCGCAGGCGATCATGTCCCTCCACAATCTTCTATCTACAGTGCATCATATCAGTTCTGTTGACCGTTTTCCATGCCATGACACCAAGCTATCCAGTATTTTCTCTCTTTGTCATCCGCGATATCTTTCCTTTTATTTTGCAAGTTGTAACCATGTATTCCAATTTTCCTCTTCTCATGATGTGCCCGAAAAATGTTAATTGTTTCTTTCTAATGTTTTTTAGGAGCTGTCTTTTTGTGTTGGCCTCTTTGAGAACTTCCTCATTGGTCTTTTTAGCTGTCCAGGGAATTTTCAACATTCTTCTGAGAAATCCCATCTCTGTGGCCTCTAATCATCTTTTCATCTGTTTGTTTAATGTCCATGATTCACTTCCATAGGTCATCCTAGGTTGAACCTTCCAGGTTTAACCAGCCTTAAAAGGGTACCCAATTTTTTCTTGGAAAGCAAAGCAACACAGGCATAATACCGACCACATTACTCCAGAAACCATGTGCTGAAGGTGTATAAAAATTATGGTCACTAACACCATATTCCCTATCCATCACTTGGTATGACAGGACTCTTTACCTGTTTTTTTTAAAATTACCCTCCCCTGGTCTCTGAGTAGTGAGATCTAACATCTAGTTCTCTTGGATAACAGCAAAAAAAACAGGCGGTCCAGCGTGCATTCTGCACATGTTAAATAATCCTTGTCAGTTGGAAACCAAGAAGAGCCAAAAATGACTGTTGCCTCTGCAAAATTAATAGAACAAAATCTATCCAAAACATAACAACTCTCGACGATAAAAATATGAGAGCACCTCTGAGGTTGGAGAAATCTGCATGGGAAATCGGCAGGGAAAGATAACGACCACCGAAATGAAATGTGTCAGAAGAATGACAGGAAACAGCTTAAGGGACAGTGTAAGAAACACTGACCTGAGGAAGAAACTCGAAATTGAACCAACCATCGAATACATAAAGAAACAACACATAAATTGGTTCGGCCACATAACAAGACAAAAAGAACTAACAATGACTCAAAGAGCCATAAACAAACGCTACGAAAATGCCAGATTAAGAGGAAGATCGAGAAAGAGATGGATAAAGGGAATACTAGAGTCACTAGGAGGGATAACACCAGAAGAGGCCAACAGAAGAGCAAAGAATCGCAGATTGTATCTCCCATCGACGCCAACGGCAATGGAGGACGGATAGAAGAAGAAGACCGAGAAAGAGATGGATAAAGGGAATACTAGAGTCACTAGGAGGGATAAAACCAGAAGAGGCCAACAGAAGAGCAAAGAATCGCAGATTGTATCTCCCCTCGACGCCAATGGCAATGAAGGAAGGATAGAAGAAGAAGAAGTAGAAGATGGCAGGGGACACACATGACTACTGGTGAGAGAACAAGACAAAGTAATAGTCATGCAAAATTCAGTCCCTCGGGACTTTGCTAGAAATATAAAACTGGTGAATGCAAACAAACAACAATCTCTATATCTATCAATTTTTTCCCTTTACTTTCTTTCTCTATTTCTCTTTCACTACCTTTCTATCTTTTTTCTCTCTTTCTTTCATTTTTCATTTTCTCTCTTTCTTTCATTTTTCATTTTCTCTCTTTCTTACATTTTTCATTTTCTCTTTTCCTTTCATTTTTCATTTTCTCTCTTTCTTTCATTTTTCATTTTCTCTCTTTCTTTCATTTTTCCTTTTCTCTCTTTCTTTCATTTTTCATTTTCTCTCTTGCAATCTCGTAGCTTTAAAGATAGAAATGCAAGAAGGGAGTGTATCAAATAATGCTTACCTTTAAATGCCCTAGGGACACCTTCTCGTCGACAAGCCATGTACAGACAAGCAGAGATCACAGCGTCAAAGCTGTGGTACTTCATAGCCTTGCTCTCATGAACTTGTTTAAACAGCACACCAGCTTGATCCTTAAGTGCAACAGTTATTTAATAAAATAAGAATTTTGCCTCAAAGTGATCCTTAAGTGCAACAGTTATTTCATAAAATAAGAATTTTGCCTCAAAGTGATCCTTAAGTGCAACATATATTTAATAAAATAAGAATTTTGCCCCAAAGTGATCCTTAAGTGCAACAGTTATTTCATAAAATAAGAATTTTGCCCCAAAGTGATCCTTAAGTGCAACAGTTATTTCATAAAATAAGAATTTTGCCCCAAAGTGATCCTTAAGTGCAACAGTTATTTCATAAAATAAGAATTTTGCCTCAAAGTGATCCTTAAGTGCAACATATATTTCATAAAATAAGAATTTTGCCTCAAAGTGATCCTTAAGTGCAACATATATTTCATAAAATAAGAATTTTGCCTCAAAGTGATCCTTAAGTGCAACATATATTTCATAAAATAAGAATTTTGCCTCAAAGTGATCCTTAATTGCAACAGTTATTTCATAAAATAAGAATTTTGCCTCAAAGTGATCCTTAGGTGCAACAGCTATTCCATAAAATAAGAATTTTGCCTCAAAGTTATATCAGATAAGCACAAATATCATCATCATCAAGTACCATGCCTGCTGGGGTAGGTGATGATGTTTCTCCACAACTTGCGATCTCAACAGTTATTTATCATTTCTGTTGTTGACCTTCCGCCAATCCATTCTCTCTTTGCTGTCTGGTATCTTTTCTCTTTGCTTCCCTCTATCTCTTCATCCCTCAGTTTTCCCAGATGTCACAATATATTCCAGTTGTTCCCTGCTTATTACAGGGCCAAAAAATGATGATTGTTTCTTTCTAAAATATTGGAAATTACACTTCTCTTTGTTTTGGCATCTTTCAGAACATTTTTATTACTCTTTTTAGCTGTCCTTGGTTTTCTCATATTCTTCTGTAAAACCACATTTGTACAGCCTCCAGTGATTTTCTTGTCTGTTGTCCTACTGTCCATGATTCACATCCATATGTTAAGGCTGGCTCTATATAACATTGAAGAACCTTTGTTTCTATTGTCAAAAATGGGTTGCACAGTATCTCCCTAATTTTTTAGAAAGCTGTTTTTGTCTGAGTAAAGTAAAAATTATTTATTAGAATGGGAACCGGTAAATAGCCGTCTGATACGAACACGCTACAAAACAAAACATGGAAGACTTTCGATTGTTCAATGTTATGCGCCTACTAACGAAGCTGATGATGAAGTTAAGGACGATTTTTATAACCAACTGCAACAACTTATAAACAAAATACCAAAACACGATCTTTTAATTGTAATGGGAGATTTCAACGCCAAAGTGGGACAAGATAACGCAGGAGTGGAACATGTGATGGGAAGAGAAGGCTGTGATACTACAAGTCAGAATGGAGAAAGATTAATAGAATTATGTTTAATAGAAAATTTAGTTATAAGTGGGACATTATTTCCACACAAAATTATTCACAAAACAACATGGATATCTCCTGATGATAGAACCTCAAATCAAATTGACCACCTATGTATTAAACAACAATTCAGATCATCATTAATAGATGTAAGAGCATACAGAGGTGCTGATGTTAATAGTGACCACAACTTGTGCATTGGGAAAATAAGATTAAAATTTAGAAGCCAACAGAAGAGGTCAATTACACATAAAATTGATAGTCATAAACTGAAAGATGAAGCCATAAAGGAAAAGTTTAACATAGAGTTAAGTAATTGTTATACAGCACTCAGTGAAATAGACTTAGATATCAATGAAATGTGGGACTCACAGAGCAAAATACTAATGACAGCAGCAGAAGCAAGTGCTGGACTGAAGAAAATGGAAAAACGAGCTTGGATCTCAGACACCACGTGGAAATACATCAAATAAAGAAGAGAAGCGAAGAGAGCCATGACTAATGTAAAGACAGATCTTGGAAAGGTTCTGGCAAAAGCAACATACAAAGAATTAGACAACAAAGTGAAAAGTTCAGCAAGAAGAGATACAAGAGCTTATATAGACAATTTGGCAGAGAAAGCAGAGACAACTGCAATTACAGGAGACAGCAGAACTCTTTATACTGTACAAAAGATGCTGACAAACACCTATACATCCAGTGGAACACCAATTCTAGACAAATCTGGATTAATGCTAACAACAAACGCAGACATAAAAGCCCGTTGGGCGGAACACTTCAAAGAAATTCTTAACCGTCCACTACCCCACAGTTTAATAGAATTTGAAGCTGAAACACCAGCAGCAGAATTAGATGTAAATTTAGATGACTTCACCTTGAGTGAAATAGAAACCACCTTAAAGCTAATGACCAATAACAAGGCTGCTGGAGAGGATAAGTTAACAGCTGAGATCCTCAATGCAATTGATAGCCATAATCTAATACATCTCCAAAAAATGTTCAACATCATTTGGAAAACAGAGAAGACGCCTCATAAATGGAAAAAACGAATCATTGTTAAGATCCCAAAAAAGGGCAATCTTAGAGATTGTAACAACAGGAGAGGCGTGACACTTTTGTCAGTTGCCTCAAAGTTATTCTGCAAAATCACCCTAAATAGAATAAAGGATTCAATAGATACAGTAATGCGTGAAGAACAGGCTGGGTTTAGAAAAGGGAGAAGCTGTCTTGACCACATTTTCACTCTACAACTTATATTGGAGGAACACATTGAAAAGCAAAAACCTTTTGTACTTAACTTCATCAACTTCAAAAAAGCATTTGATAGTATTCATAGAGATTCTTTGTGGAAAATTCTGAAGCAATATGGCTTACCATCAAAAATCATAAATATTATCAAAGACATGCATGATGGTTACACATGTGCAGTTCGAACAGAGGAAGGACTGAGCGAATGTTTCCCAATAGAAACTGGGGTTAAACAAGGATGTATTTTATCGCCCTTGTTATTTGGAATTGTTATGGACTTCATAATGAAGAAATGCTGCACTGGTAATAAAGGCATGGAATGGATACAAGGAGACCATTTGGAGGACCTCGACTTTGCTGATGACATAGTTCTCATCAGCAGTCAGATAAAAACGATGCAGGAAAACACAAATGAACTATTATCAATAGCCAGCAAAATTGGGCTTGAGATCAATCATGAAAAGACTAAAGTCATGAAAAGTTTAATTCCAACAGGTGACAAAATATACATGGAAAACAAACCAGTAGAAGAGATCGACCACTTTATCTATCTTGGAAGTCACATTGATCGAGAAGGGGATACGAGTAAAGAAATTAGAATCAGAATGGCTAAAGCAGCAATGTCTTTCAGAAGCCTTGAAAAGTTGTGGAAATCAAAACTCATCAGCACAAATACAAAACTTAGGCTATTCAAATCAAATGTACTATCAACCCTTACGTATGCGTGTGAAAGCTGGAAAACAACAAGAGATATAGAAACAAAGTTGAACGCATTCGAAAATAAATGTCTAAGGAAAATACTTGGTATAGCGTGGAACGAATTCAAAACAAATGAAGAAATTAGAGAAATCGCCAATCAACCACTAATATCTTCAGTAATAAAGAAAAGACGATGGTCATACGTTGGACATGTGATGAGAAGAGATAATAACCCAATAGCAAAGCAAGCCCTCATATGGGAAACAACAGGCAAAAGAAAAAGAGGAAGACCCAGGGAGACACTGAGAAGAACATTGATGAGAGAGGCAAGAGCAGCAGGAATCGGCTCCCTCAATGAGATAGAACTGCTTGCACAGAACAGAGACAAATGGCGAGATTTGATAAAATATCTTTAAAAGAAAACTGCTAGAACAAAAAATTCATATAGGAGAAGGTGTATCTTGGTCTACGCCCTATGGGCCGGTTACGGCTCAAAAGGTCAATAGAAAGTAAAAAAGTAAAGTACCCTCGTCACGCCAAGTGGCGTATAGGGAAATATGGTGTTAGTGACCCTATATTTTACAGACCTTCAGCACATGATTTTTGGGGTAATGTGGTCAGTATTATACTCGTGCTGCTTTACTTTCCCAGAAAAAAATCCGGTACCCATTTAAGGCTGGGTGAACCCGGAAGCCGTCGGTTGGGATCGAACCCTACGCCTTGTCCGTGGTAGTCCAGTTCACTAACCACTGAGCTATCACGGCTCCGTTTTTGCCTGAGTACAAATATAAAATATAAAATATTATGTGGCGCTGCATGTAGAGCTGCAGAGAACATGTAAAATAAAACACAAAATGGAATAAAGCAGCTAAACTAAAATAAAAAAACAAGACAAACTATGAAGTTTCAGCAAAAGCCTTCATAAGGTACAAAACAAACTATTCTGAAATTCACAATGAAATCTAAACAAGAAAACCAAACACTGACCTGAAAAATGGCAAAAAAAAATGGTGGTCAGGATTTACGTATCTGTTGGTTATATATTTAATAGACAATAGGGCAGGTAGGATTTAATTGGACCAAAGGAGCCAAACAGTGAAACATTAGAAATGGGGTCTCTTGAAGAAGGATATAAATAGGTGTCTCATTGGGTACGATGAAAGAGGGAAAGAAGAGAAAATAGGAGTGGCAAGGGGAAGAAGAGCAGGAGAGATAATTAAGAAAACACAGGGAGGAATAAAAATAGGACGCAGGAAAGATTTGCGGAGGAGAATAATAAGTGAAAAGAGTTTAGACTGAAAATTCAATGTTGAAAAGTGCTTTACCTTTAATTTTTCATATTGTTATGATACTGATGTTTGCATCTGTTGTTTGTTTGTTTGTACACCAGCTTTATATATCTAATGAAGTTCAGAGAAACTGAATTATGTGTGAATATCTTATTTTCCTATTTTTCTAGCCGCTGGCATAAATGGGTACCAGGGGCAGTACTTTGGGAAGGTGAGAAATGCCGCCTCTTCGAGTATTTCTGGATAACGGCTGAGCACATATGGGTGAAAACTCACATGCTAAGACACCGACCCATATTCATATGGTCAATATCGAGTCAAAATTGGATTAATTCCAATGTATACAAAGTATTTTCCTTTGATATTTGTTTTCTGAATCACATAACAGTACTGTACTGCTTGCTACCATTTACCTAATGACTAAAGGATTAGTTGAACAAGAAAAATAATTCTTAATTGTTATGTAGAGCCAGTCTTAACATATGGATGTGAATCATGAACAATAGACAAGAAAATGACTGCAGGCTGTAGAAATGTGGTTTTACAGAAGAATGTTGAGAATACCATGGACAGCTAAGAAGAGTAATGAAAACGTTCTGAAAAAGGCCAAAGCAAAAACAGAGCTAATTTCCAATATTAGGAAGAAACAATCATCATTTTTTGGCCATGTAATGAGAAGAGAACAGCTAGAATATATTGTAACAACTGGGAAAATTGAGGGACGAAGAGATAGAGGAAAGCAAAGAGAGAAAATAACAGACAGCTTAAGAGAATGGCTTGGCAGAAAGTCAACAACAGAAATTATAAATAACTGTCAAGATCGAAAGTTGTGGAGAGACATGATCATCTACGCCAGCAGGCCGGTACTTGATGATGATGAAAGGGTTAGTTAGACCTCTTTGTTGTCCGCCCTTAAAAGTGATGTTAAGTGGGCATGTTGTGCTACAGTTTGCAGCAGAACTGTGATATTTGCACCTCTCGGCCCAACACATCCAACTTCAGCATGACATGATGAGTACAAGCGTGTCTTCCCTCTTCTTGATTCCTACTCACTTGGCCAGACTTGACTGGTCAGTCTCATACTAAAGGCACCACAAAGAGGTGGAGTAGGGTCTGGATTGTTCATCAAGATGCATAGAGATGTGAAGCTGCTGTAAAGCTGATTATAATAATGACAATTTAAAAAAAAAAAAATGGTAAAGTATCTAGGTTATTATTGCCATGTTGTTAGATTTTTGTGTATATCATCATCACGTGCCATAACCGGTTGGTGTAGGTGATCATGTCCTTCCACAATCTTCTATCTACAGTACATCGTATCAGTTCTTTTGTTGACTGTTTTCCATGCCATGACATCAAGTTATCCAGTATTTTCTCTCTTTATTGTCCGCGATCTCTCTTTCCTTTATTTTGCCAGTTGTAACCAAGTATTCCAACTCTCCTCTTCTCATGATGTGCCCGAAAAATGTTGATTGCTTCTTTCTGATGTTTTTTAAGAGCTACCTTTTTGTGTTGGCCTCTTTGAGAATGTCATCATTGGTCTTTCTAGCTGTCCAGGTAACTTTCAACATTCTTCTGAGAAATCCCATCTCTGTGGCCTCTAATCGTCTTTTCATTTGTTTGTCTACTGTCCATGATTCACTTCCATAGGTCAGAATTGTGTCTATGTAGCATAGATGAACTCTCTTTCTCATTTTTATTGACATAGATTTGTTGTATAAGATATTTTTCATTTTCTGAAATGCTATTTTGGCCTGAGCTATTCTGCTTTTTATTTCTATGGTGCATCTCCCATCTGATGTTATCACTGTGCCCAAGTATTTGACACGTTGCACTTGTTTTAGATTTGTCCTGTTTATTTTTATGCTACATGATGGTGATGATTGTTTCTTTGATATGACCATTACTTCTGTTTTCTTACTATTCAGACTGAGACCTTTTTTGTTGCTTTCTTTTACTATTATGTCTATCATTTCTTGTAGTTCCTTCTCTGTCTCTGCTATTAAGACTGTGTCACCCGCATATCGCAAATTATTTATGTTGTAACCATTGACTTCAATTTCTCTTTTGTCTACTATTGATCTCATAATATGTTCGATGTAAAGTGAAAAAAAAAATCCGGCGACAGAACACAGCCTTGTCTGACTCCTTGTTTTACATATTGAAATTGTCCTGTTTGGTTGCTAAATTGTATAGCTGCTGTTTGTTGCCAGTACATGTTTTTTTATGATTCGCAGATCCTTGCCATCAATGTTTAATTTCTCCAGGATATTTATTATTTCCACATGCTTTACTTTGTCAAATGCTTTTGCACAGTATATAAAGCACAATTATAGATCTTTCTGTACCTCTATAGCTCTTTCTATCAATGTTCTTAACTCTTTCCGTACGTTTCGCAGCAGCTCTGTTGATGTCTGATGCCTTGGCCTCTAGCACTGACAAACTCAGCTCTGTTGATGTCTGATGCCTTGGCCTCTAGCACTGACAAACTCAGCTCTGTTGATGTCTGATGCCTTGGCCTCTAGCAATGACAAACTCAGCTCTGTTGATGTCTGATACCTTGGCCTCTAGCAATGACAAACTCAGCTCTGTTGATGTCTGATACCTTGGCCTCTAGCAATGACAAACTCAGCTCTGTTGATGTCTGATGCCTTGGCCTCTAGCACTGACAAACTCAGCTTTGTTGATGTCTGATGCCTTGGCCTCTAGCACTGACAAACTCAGCTCTGTTGATGTCTGATACCTTGGCCTCTAGTACTGACAAACTCAGCTCTGTTGATGTCTGATACCTTGGCCTCTAGCAATGACAAACTCAGCTCTGTTGATGTCTGATACCTTGGCCTCTAGCAATGACAAACTCAGCTCTGTTGATGTCTGATGCCTTGGCCTCTAGCACTGACAAACTCAGCTCTGTTGATGTCTGATACCTTGGCCTCTAGCACTGACAAACTCAGCTCTGTTGATGTCTGATACCTTGGCCTCTAGCACTGACAAACTCAGCTCTGTTGATGTCTGATGCCTAGGCCTCTAGCACTGACAAACTCAGCTCTGTTGATGTCTGATGCCTAGGCCTCTAGCACTGATAAACTCAGCTCTTGCTGTCAGATGCCTTGGCATCCAGTGCTGCATTGAAAGCAGCAAAATTGCTAAAAGCACATACCATTAGTGTAATTTTTTTTTTTTGGGTTGTTTTAAATGTTGCTCTCATTAGTCTTGGTCCTACTGCTTCCCATTCTATTAGTATCTTCTGTGCATTCCTTGATAGCATTATAGCTACCCCTTCATTATGTTGTGTTCCAGGTTCCTGGTGTCCTGATGATAAAATCATCTCTCCTGTATTTAATTGTATTCTTTCCGTTCCTAGCCATCTTGTTTCACACATTCCCAGAATATCTATCTTGTAATCATTTCTGCTGCTACATGAGCAGCTTTTCCCTGTTCGTTATGAAAATAACTCAAAACAACAGAAATGGGATCCAGTGGTCACTGACCAAACAACTTGATGATTTAGACTTTGCTGATGACATAGCTCTCCTATCACACAGCCATCAACAGATGCAGGATAAAATGAGCATACTTGATGAGAGATCACAACAGCTAGGACTGAAGATTAATAGAGATAAGACCAACAGTATGAGAATTAATACAGTTGGCAATAACCAAATAAAACTAGGAGAATTACCTCTATTAGATGTACAATCTTACATATATCTGGGCAGTAATATAGATAAAGAGGGAGGAACAAAAAATGATACCAAAATAAGGATATCAAAAGCAAGAGGAGCTTTCATTGCACTGGGAAACATATGGAAATTCAATGAAATTAGGTTAAATATAAAAATTAAAATTTTCAACTCAAATGTTAGGTCGGCCCTATTATATGGCTGTGAAACATAGAGAACAACAAAATTGACAATCACAAAGATACAGACTTTCATTAATGGATGCTTACGCAGAATAAAAGGATGGAAATGGCAGGACAAAATCACTAACAAAGAATTATGGAAATGTACCAGTCAAATACCAGTGGATAAAGAGATACAGCGAAGCTGATGGCGCCGGATAGGACACACACTACGGAAGCCAAGTGAGAGTATTACACAACAGGCCCTTTTTTGGAATCCCCAGGGGGAAAAGACAAAGAGAAAGACCAAGGAATTCTTGGAGAAGACAAATAGAAGCAGAGATGAAGATGATGGGGAAGACATGGAATGATCTTAAAAGAATTG
This sequence comes from Megaustenia siamemsis, assembly GCA_032433765.1. NCBI lineage: Eukaryota > Metazoa > Mollusca > Gastropoda > Stylommatophora > Ariophantidae > Megaustenia > Megaustenia siamemsis. Next base: position 23,901,011 of record JAVIAB010000159.1, read on the forward strand.
CAAAAAACAGAAAGACTTGGAAAATGTTTGTTGAAGACCTATGCTCCACTGGGAGCTAAAAGGTAGAAGAAGAAGACATACCATTAGTACCGTTGGCAGATTCAGCCTGTCACCCATCTGTGCAATCTCTCTGAACGCAGAAGACAGAGATCTGTCAGAGTTATTCATCTGTAATCATTATTATAAAAAAACTTCATTCAAACAGTCACTGATTGTCACAACAAAGATATAATACAATAAAATGGGATGAAAAAAAAAGAAAAAAAAAAGTGATATTGATATAATTAAGCAATTCTAAAAAAAAAAAAAAAATAAGAAAAAAGTGGCATGGGTACTGCTTTACATGGACAACACAAAAGTTGACATTTCGGCCAAGTCGACCTACAATTAAGCAATTTATCATTAAATAGCATTTAATAAATGTTTAACAAAACCACCTTTTTTCCATCTTTTTTTCATCTTTTTCATTAGTTTTGTATCTTTATCCCCCCCCCCCCTTCCTTTCCACAACACATACACACGCACACACACACTAAAATATCAAAATCTTCTTTTATTCACTAAGGTCTATATCTGAACAATTATCTTTCAAATTAATTTGGTTGCCTTTAACTCATTCCATACGTTTCGATGCACCATGCTTCATTTAATGTCAATTTCAGACGTGTACGTATAGTCGCAGAGTGCGTTACTCTGAATTTGAATAGCATAAACAATCATCAAACCATATTCTTTTTACATGTCCTGTATCATCTTGATATTGGTGGAATCGAACTCCTTGTTCTATTATCTAAACATTCATATATATGTTATGTAGTAGATAAATATAAAACATGTAGATTGATATTTATACCTTTGAAAAAAATTATCTCTAAAATCTCTTACGTAGATTGATAAAAAACATTCCATACTGAAAGAGTTGATAGCTCTTTAAGGGACCATAAGGTTTTATGTTCTAGTTGTGTGTGGTCACAACTAGTGCGTAACTTAAAACATTACATTAGCTGCAGTCTGTGGTGTTTGTGTGAGGCAGTCTATGGTGTTTGTGTGAGGCAGTCTATGGTGTTTATGTGAGGCAGTCTTGTTGTTTGTGTGAGGCAGTCTATGGTGTTTGTATGAGGCAGTCTTGTTGTTTGTGTGAGGCAGTCTGTGGTGTTTGTGTGAGGTAGTCTATGGTGTTTGTGTGAGGCAGTCTATGGTGTTTGTGTGAGGCAGTCTTGTTGTTTGTGTGAGGCAGTCTATGGTGTTTGTATGAGGCAGTCTTGTTGTTTGTGTGAGGCAGTCTATGGTGTTTGTGTGAGGCATGATGTGGTGTTTGTGTGAGGTAGTCTTTGTTGTTTGTGTGAGACAGTCTTGTTGTTTGTGTGAGGCAGTCTATGGTGTTTGTGTGAGGCAGTCTTGTTGTTTGTGTGAGGCAGTCTATGGTGTTTGTGTGAAGCAGTCTTGTTATTTGTGTGAGGCAGTCTATGGTGTTTGTATGAGGCAGTCTTGTTGTTTGTGTGAGGCAGTCTATGGTGTTTGTGTGAGGCAGTCTTGTTGTTTGTGTGAGGCAGTCTTGTTGTTTGTGTGAGGCAGTCTATGGTGTTTGTGTGAGGCAGTCTATGGTGTTTGTGTGAAGCAGTCTTGTTATTTGTGTGAGGCAGTCTATGGTGTTTGTATGAAGCAGTCTTGTTGTTTGTGTGAGGCAGTCTATGGTGTTTGTGTGAGGCAGTCTATGGTGTTTGTGTGAGGCAATATGTGGTGTTTGTGTCAGGCAGTCTTTGTTGTTTGTGTGAGACAGTCTTGTTGTTTGTGTGAGACAGTCTTGTTGTTTGTGTGAGGCAGTCTGTGGTGTTTGAGGCAGTCTGTGGTGTTTGAGGCAGTCTATGGTGTTTGTGTGAGGCATTCTGTGGTGTTTAAGGCATTCTGTGGTGTTTGTGTAAGGCATTCTGTGATGTTTGTGTGAGGCATTCTGTGGTGTTTGAGGTATTCTGTGGTGTTTGTGTGAGGCAATCTGTGGTGTGTTTGTGAGACATTCTGTGGTGTTTGAGGCAGTCTGTGGTGTTTGTGTGAGGGAGTCTGTGATGTTTGAGGCATTCTGTGGTGTTTGTGTGAGGCATTCTGTGGTGTTTGAGGCATTCTGTGGTGTTTGTGTGAGGCATTCTGTGGTGTTTGTGTGAGGCATTCTGTGGTGTTTGTGTGAGGCATTCTGTGGTGTTTGTGTGAGGCATTCTGTGGTGTTTGTGTGAGGCAGTCTATGGTGTTTGTGTGAGGGAGTCTGTGATGTTTGAGGCATTCTGTGGTGTTTGTGTGCGGCATTCTGTGGTGTTTGAGGCAGTCTGTGGTGTTTGTGTGAGACAGTTTGTGGTGTTCATGTGAAGCAGTATGTGGTGTTTATGTGAGGCAGTCTGTGGTGTTTGTGTGAGGCAGTTTTGTTGTTTGTGTGAGGCAATCTGTGGTGTTTGAGTGAGACAGTTTTGTTGTTTGTGTGAGGCAGTATGTGGTGTTTATGTGAGGCAGTCTGTGGTGTTTGTGTGAAGCAGTATGTGGTGTTTATGACCTATTCTGAATTAGATGATGGTGACATGATCTTATTTAGGTGAAGGTAACTTGATTTTAATTAGATGATGGTGACATGATCTTAATTAGATGATGGTGACGTGATTTAATTAGATGATAGTGCCCTATTCTGAATTAGATGATGGTGACTTGATCTTATTTAGATGAAGATGACTTGATCTTAATTAGATGAAGGTGAATTGATCTTAATTAGATGATAGTGGCCTATTCTGAATTAGATGATGGTGACTTCATCTTATTTAGATGAAGGTGACTTGATCTTAATTAGATGAAGGTGACTTGATCTTACTTAGATGAAGGTGACCTGATTTTAATTAGATGATGGTGACTTGAGCTTAATTAGATGAAGGTGACTTGATCATACTTAGATGATAGCGACCTGATTTTAATTAGATGATGGTGACTTGAGCTTAATTAGATGAAGGTGACTTGATCATACTTAGATGATAGCGACCTGATCATAATTAGATGATGGTGACCTGATTTTAATTAGACAATGGTGACCTGTTTTTTTCTGATCAAGTAGCGGTAATTACTGAACGCAGAAGACAGAGATCTGTCAGAGTTATTCATCTGTAATCATTATTATAAAAAAACTTCATTCAAACAGTCACTGATTGTCACAACAAAGATATAATACAATAAAATGGGATGAAAAAAAAAAGAAAAAAAAAAGTGATATTGATATAATTAAGCAATTCTAAAAAAAAAAAAAAAAAAAAAAAAAAGTGGCATGGGTACTGCTTTACATGGACAACACAAAAGTTGACATTTCGGCCAAGTCGACCTACAATTAAGCAATTTATCATTAAATAGCATTTAATAAATGTTTAACAAAACCACCTTTTTTCCATCTTTTTTTCATCTTTTTCATTAGTTTTGTATCTTTATCCCCCCCCCCTTCCTTTCCACAACACATACACACGCACACACACACTAAAATATCAAAATCTTCTTTTATTCACTAAGGTCTATATCTGAACAATTATCTTTCAAATTAATTTGGTTGCCTTTAACTCATTCCATACGTTTCGATGCACCATGCTTCATTTAATGTCAATTTCAGACGTGTACGTATAGTCGCAGAGTGCGTTACTCTGAATTTGAATAGCATAAACAATCATCAAACCATATTCTTTTTACATGTCCTGTATCATCTTGATATTGGTGGAATCGAACTCCTTGTTCTATTATCTAAACATTCATATATATGTTATGTAGTAGATAAATATAAAACATGTAGATTGATATTTATACCTTTGAAAAAAATTATCTCTAAAATCTCTTACGTAGATTGATAAAAAACATTCCGTACTGAAAGAGTTGATAGCTCTTTAAGGGACCATAAGGTTTTATGTTCTAGTTGTGTGTGGTCACAACTAGTGCGTAACTTAAAACATTACATTAGCTGCAGTCTGTGGTGTTTGTGTGAGGCAGTCTATGGTGTTTGTGTGAGGCAGTCTATGGTGTTTATGTGAGGCAGTCTTGTTGTTTGTGTGAGGCAGTCTATGGTGTTTGTATGAGGCAGTCTTGTTGTTTGTGTGAGGCAGTCTGTGGTGTTTGTGTGAGGTAGTCTATGGTGTTTGTGTGAGGCAGTCTATGGTGTTTGTGTGAGGCAGTCTTGTTGTTTGTGTGAGGCAGTCTATGGTGTTTGTATGAGGCAGTCTTGTTGTTTGTGTGAGGCAGTCTATGGTGTTTGTGTGAGGCATGATGTGGTGTTTGTGTGAGGTAGTCTTTGTTGTTTGTGTGAGACAGTCTTGTTGTTTGTGTGAGGCAGTCTATGGTGTTTGTGTGAGGCAGTCTTGTTGTTTGTGTGAGGCAGTCTATGGTGTTTGTGTGAAGCAGTCTTGTTATTTGTGTGAGGCAGTCTATGGTGTTTGTATGAGGCAGTCTTGTTGTTTGTGTGAGGCAGTCTATGGTGTTTGTGTGAGGCAGTCTTGTTGTTTGTGTGAGGCAGTCTTGTTGTTTGTGTGAGGCAGTCTATGGTGTTTGTGTGAGGCAGTCTATGGTGTTTGTGTGAAGCAGTCTTGTTATTTGTGTGAGGCAGTCTATGGTGTTTGTATGAAGCAGTCTTGTTGTTTGTGTGAGGCAGTCTATGGTGTTTGTGTGAGGCAGTTTTGTTGTTTGTGTGAGGCAATATGTGGTGTTTGTGTCAGGCAGTCTTTGTTGTTTGTGTGAGACAGTCTTGTTGTTTGTGTGAGACAGTCTTGTTGTTTGTGTGAGGCAGTCTGTGGTGTTTGAGGCAGTCTGTGGTGTTTGAGGCAGTCTATGGTGTTTGTGTGAGGCATTCTGTGGTGTTTAAGGCATTCTGTGGTGTTTGTGTAAGGCATTCTGTGATGTTTGTGTGAGGCATTCTGTGGTGTTTGAGGTATTCTGTGGTGTTTGTGTGAGGCAATCTGTGGTGTGTTTGTGAGACATTCTGTGGTGTTTGAGGCAGTCTGTGGTGTTTGTGTGAGGGAGTCTGTGATGTTTGAGGCATTCTGTGGTGTTTGTGTGAGGCATTCTGTGGTGTTTGAGGCATTCTGTGGTGTTTGTGTGAGGCATTCTGTGGTGTTTGTGTGAGGCATTCTGTGGTGTTTGTGTGAGGCATTCTGTGGTGTTTGTGTGAGGCAGTCTATGGTGTTTGTGTGAGGGAGTCTGTGATGTTTGAGGCATTCTGTGGTGTTTGTGTGCGGCATTCTGTGGTGTTTGAGGCAGTCTGTGGTGTTTGTGTGAGACAGTTTGTGGTGTTCATGTGAAGCAGTATGTGGTGTTTATGTGAGGCAGTCTGTGGTGTTTGTGTGAGGCAGTTTTGTTGTTTGTGTGAGGCAATCTGTGGTGTTTGAGTGAGACAGTTTTGTTGTTTGTGTGAGGCAGTATGTGGTGTTTATGTGAGGCAGTCTGTGGTGTTTGTGTGAAGCAGTATGTGGTGTTTATGTGAGGCAGTCTGTGGTGTTTGTGTGAGGCAGTTTTGTTGTTTGTGTGAGGCAATCTGTGGTGTTTGTGTGAGACAGTTTTGTTGTTAGTGTGAGGCAGTATGTGGTGTTTATGTGAGGCAGTCTGTGGTGTTTGTGTGAGGCAGTTTTGTTGTTTGTGTGAGACAGTTTTGTTGTTTATGTGAGGCAGTCTGTGGTGTTTGTGTGAGGCAGTTTTGTTGTTTGTGTGAGGCAGTATGAGGTTTTTGTGTGAGGTAGTCTGTTGTGTTTGTGTGAGGCAGTTTTGTTGTTTGTGTGAGGCAGTTTTGTTGTTTATGTGAGGCAGTCTGTGGTGTTTGTGTGAGGCAATCTGTGGTGTTTGTGTGAGGCAGTTTTGTTGTTTGTGTGAGGCAGTCTGTGGCGTTTGTGTGAGGCAGTCTGTGGTGTTTGTGTGAGGTTGTCTGTGGTGTTTGTGTGAGGCAGTTTTGTTGTTTGTGTGAGGCAGTTTTGTTGTTTATGTGAGGCAGTCTGTGGTGTTTGTGTGAGGCAGTCTGTGGTGTTTGTGTGAGGCAGTTTTGTTGTTTGTCCCATAAGTACAGGTTTTGTATTTTCAACCCTCAACTTTATGTACGTGTGATTTTGAAGTAGACTGTGACCTGTTCTTAATTAGATGAAGGCGACCTGATCTTAATTAGATGATGGTAACTTGATCTTAATTAGATGATGGTAACTTGATCTTAATTAGATGATGGTGACCTGATCTTAATTAGATGATGGTGACTTGATTTTATTTAGATGAAGGTGACTTGATCTTAATTAGATGATGGTGACCTGATCTTAATTAGATGATAGTGACCTATTCTGAATTAGATAATGGTGATGTGATCTTAATTAGATGATGGTGACTTGATCTTATTTAGGTGAAGGTAACTTGATCTTAATTAGATGATGGTGACATGATCTTAATTAGATGATGGTGACATGATCTTAATTAGATGATGGTGACATGATCTTAATTAGAGATGATGGTGACGTGATTTAATTAGATGATAGAGACCTATTCTGAATTAGATGATAGTGACTTCATCTTATTTAGATGAAGGTGACTTGATCTTAATTAGATGAAGGTGAATTGATCTTAATTAGATGATAGTGGCCTATTCTGAATTAGATGATGGTGACTTCATCTTATTTAGATGAAGGTGACTTGATCTTAATTAGATGATGGTGACCTGATCTTAATTAGATGATGGTGACTTAATCTTAATTAGATGATGGTGACCTGATCTTAATTAGATGATAGTGACCTATTCTGAATTAGATGATGGTGACATGATCTTATTTAGGTGAAGGTAACTTGATTTTAATTAGATGATGGTGACATGATCTTAATTAGATGATGGTGACGTGATTTAATTAGATGATAGTGCCCTATTCTGAATTAGATGATGGTGACTTGATCTTATTTAGATGAAGATGACTTGATCTTAATTAGATGAAGGTGAATTGATCTTAATTAGATGATAGTGGCCTATTCTGAATTAGATGATGGTGACTTCATCTTATTTAGATGAAGGTGACTTGATCTTAATTAGATGAAGGTGACTTGATCTTACTTAGATGAAGGTGACCTGATTTTAATTAGATGATGGTGACTTGAGCTTAATTAGATGAAGGTGACTTGATCATACTTAGATGATAGCGACCTGATTTTAATTAGATGATGGTGACTTGAGCTTAATTAGATGAAGGTGACTTGATCATACTTAGATGATAGCGACCTGATCATAATTAGATAATGGTGACCTGATTTTAATTAGACAATGGTGACCTGTTTTTTTCTGATCAAGTAGCGGTAATTATTTTTAAAAAAAAACAGAACCAACTTCTGCAAGTTTGTCAGAATGTATTTTGGATTGCTGCAGCTTAAAATATGGCCTTGCTTTTATGTTTCTTTATTTAATTGTTTAAATATATGCCTCTTTGTAATATTTGATGGCCAAATAACAATACAAATGATCACTTTTGGGAAAGAACAGTTAGATACCAGAAGGATCATTAATTGTTGTTCAGAAAATACAATTTTCTTTTAACTTTTTCTACACAGCTGTGTGTTTACCCAAGACGAGACACGGAAATCAGATGCAGTAATCATTTCCTGATTTCAGGTGCAAGCATGGGGTTCCTGGAAAAGATGTCCATGGACCACAAAGAGCGGAAGAGCATTGCTATTATCCTCACACATAAATAGATGTATGGGGCCACTGAATGCTTTGTTGGTTTTTTGGCCAAGGAGAGGAGGAAAGAATAAAGATGCAGAGGAGAAGGAGAAGAAAAGTAGAAAAAGAAGAGGAGGAGGAATATAGGAAAAAGGAGAAGCAGAAGTAGCAGAATAAAAGGGAAAATGAAAAGGAAGAGAAAGAACATAAAAATCAAAAGGAGAAGCAGAAGGTGACGGAGGAAGAGAAAGAGAAGAAAAGAAAAAGAAGAAGAATAAGAATAAGAAGGAAGATGAGGAGGAGGAGAAGAAAAAGAAAGTAAAGATGGAGTAGAGAGAAGAAGAAGGAGAAGAAATAGAAGAAAGATGTACAGAAGTAAACATTCCTCATCTCTTTTGGCATCTTATAAAAGAGCTAGCAATGACTTTAATTATTATAAAGAATAAATAGTGGTGATGCAATAAAAATGGGGGGGGGGTGGGAAATTGCAAATTCTCACACCAACTTACCACCACATGTCTGTTTCTGTACATGCTTCTGCCAAACTCATCTTTGAAAGTATCACTTCCTGATGCAATCATTGTTGACATATTACTTCCGTCTAGTAGTGGATTCTGTTGTTAAAAGTGAAACATCACAAACAGAATATTTGCCACTATTTATTTGAATTTTAAAAAAGGAAATTAAACAGAAATGCAAGAACTAGAACTAGAAGGAATCTGTGTGTCCTGTCCTGTCCTGCCCTGTCCTGTCCTGTCCTGTCCTGTCCTGTCCCTGTCCTGTCCTGTCCTGTCCTGTCCTGCCCTGCCCTGCCCTGCCCTGCCCTGCCCTGCCCTGCCCTGCCCTGTCCTGTCCTGTCCTGTCCTGTCCTGTCCTGTCCTGTCTGTCTGTCTGTCTGTCTGTCTGTCTGTCTGTCTGTCTGTCTGTCTGTCTGTCTATCTATTGACCTTTTGAGCCGTGGCCGGACCCAGATGCTCTTTCTTTTTTCTAAATTTTCTTTCTTGTAGTCTCAATCCTTGCAAAGATCTTTTATCAAATCTCGCCATTTGTCTCTGTTCTGTGCAAGCATCTCAATCTCATTGAGGGAGACAATTCCTTCTGCCTTTGTCTCTCTGATCAATGTTCTTCTCAGTGTCTCCTGGGTCTTCCTCTTTTCCTCCTACCTGTTGTTTTCTACATGAGGGCTTGCTTTGCTATTCAGTTAATATCTCTTCTCATCACATGTCCAACGTATGACCATCGTCTTTTCTTTATTACTGAAGATATTAGTGGTTGATTGGTGATTTCTTTAATTTCCTCATTTGTTTTGAATTCGTTCCATGCTATACCAAGTATTTTCGTTCAATATTTATTTTCAAATGCATTCAAATTTGTTTCTATGACTCTTGTTGTTTTTCAGCTCTCACATACGTACGTAAGGGTTACAAGTATGTTTTATTGGAATAGTCTAAATTTCGCTACTAGAAGGAAAAGGAATAGCTAAATCCCTGAAGATCCTATTCTGAACCTAAAGAGATATTGGGGTTTCTCTCTTTCTCGCTTTATCTTCACTTATTGGAGTCTCAAAGATTGATGACAGTGCAAGTTTGAGACTTCTAGGAGTCAGCATCATTGTTATCACGTGTCATTTTGGTTGTCATAGGCGATCATGTCCTTGCACAATTCTCTGTCTACAGAGTTTCATGTCAATTCTGTTGTTGACTGTTTTCTGTCTCACAACACCAAGCTATCTAGTATCCTCTCTTGTTGTCATCTGTCTTCTCTCTTTCCCTGTATTTTGCCAGTTGTAACCAAGTTTTCAAACTTTTCTCTTCTCAAGATGTGCCAAAAATATTGATTGTTTCTTTCTAATGTTTTTTAGGAGCTCCCTTTTTGTGTTGGCCTCTTTGAGAATTTCCTCGATTGTCTTTTTGGCTGTCCAGGGAACTCTCACCATTCTTCTGAGAAACCCTATCTCATTGTCTCACTGTCCATGATTCGCTTTCATAGGTCAGAATTGGCTCTATATAACACTGAGTCAATATAGGTACAAGTAGGATGAGGTTAATGAAATGATGGGTCATAAGTGTATTTAACCAGCAAGCTACAGGAACCATCAGCTTGGATACTTTGCAACATTTTCTGGGAAGAACTCAGCACAGTGGATCTGTCTTGTGAGGTCAACATCTTCAGGGAAGAACTCAGGTCAACATCTTCTGGGAAGAACTCAGCACAGTGGATCTGTCTTGTGAGGTCAACATCTTCTGGGAAGAACTCAGGTCAACATCTTCAGGGAAGAACTCAGGTCAACATCTTCTGGGAAGAACTCAGCACAGTGGATCTGTCTTGTGAGGTCAACATCTTCTGGGAAGAACTCAGGTCAACATCTTCTGGGAAGAACTCAGGTCAACATTTTCTGGGAAGAACTCAGGTCAACATCTTCAGGGAAGAACTCAGGTCAACATCTTCTGGGAAGAACTCAGCACAGTGGATCTGTCTTGTGAGGTCAACATCTTCTGGGAAGAACTCAGGTCAACATCTTCTGGGAAGAACTCAGGTCAACATCTTCTGGGAAGAACTCAGGTCAACATCTTCAGGGAAGAACTCAGGTCAACATCTTCAGGGAAGAACTCAGGTCAACATCTTCTGGGAAGAACTCAGCACAGTGGATCTGTCTTGTGAGGTCAACATCTTCTGGGAAGAACTCAGCACAGTGGATCTGTCTTGTGAGGTCAACATCTTCTGGGAAGAACTCAGCACAGTGGATCTGTCTTGTGAGGTCAACATCTTCTGGGAAGAACTCAGCACAGTGGATCTGTCTTGTGAGGTCAACATTTTCTGGGAAGAACTCAGCACAGTGGATCTGTCTTGTGAGGTCAACATTTTCTGGGAAGAACTCAGCACAGTGGATCTGTCTTGTGAGGTCAACATCTTCAGAAAGTAAAAACTCCAAGAACTATCAGCAAATTATCAGTCATGAAGAACTATCAGCAAATTATTAGTCATGAAGAACTATCCCTTTTGTCCTATTTTCAAGTTCAGTCAGAGAAGAAAATGCATGATTGGCAAGGAACACCTAAGTACATGGCTGTGAGTATGACAAAAATAGGAAAATGTGATATCCATGACATCAGGACTTCACTGGAGATATAAAGCTGGTAAACACAAACAGAAGAATATTGAGGTCAAGGTCAAGTAAAAAGACCAATGAGGACATTCTCAAAGAGGCCAACACAAAAAGGGAGCTCCTAAGAAACAGAAAGAAACAATCAACATTTTTTGGGCACATCATGAGAAGAGGAAAGTTGGCATACTTGGTTACAACTGGCAAAATACAAGGAAAGAGAGATCGAGGACGACAAAGAGAGAAGATACTAGATAGCTTGGTGTCATGGCATGGAAAACAGTCAACATCAGAATTGATACAATGCATGGTGGATTGTGGAAGGACATGATCACCTACGCCAGACACCAACCTGTATGGCACATGATGATCACAAACAAACAACAAAGTCAGATAATTCTGTCCTAACTAGCAAAATAATTCAGGAGAGTTACCTCAGCACCGCCAACTCTTGATCTATCCTTGTAGGTTATATCCCCTTTAATACTTGTCCATTCTGCACCAACATCAATTACTCTGACAATAGATAAATAGGGGTGAGGTTATTCAACAGAGGATGATTAAACTGATCTTCATAATCCCATCTGTCACAAATTTACCACCATTGTGTTCCACATTTGCTGGTGCAGGCGATCATCTCTCACCGCATCTTTCAATCTCTCTCTGTCTTCCAGTCTGTCCTGTCTCCTATTTGTTGATGATAATTCAGTATCATGGTAACTTTTCTTATTTCTGAAACATGACATGAATATATATTCTGCTATTTTTGATGGTTGGGAGCCGCGATAGCTCAGTGGTTAGTGAACTGGACTACAAAGGACAAGAGGTAGGGTTCGATCCCAACCGACGGATTTCGGGTTCACCCAGCCTTAAATGGGTACCGGATTTTTTTCTAGGAAAGTAAAGTGGCACGGGCATAATACCAACCACATTACCCCAAAAATCATGTGCCGAAGGTCTGTAAAATGTATGGTCACTAGCACGATATTCCATATATGCCACTTGGCGTGACGGAGGCACTTTATTTTTTTTTTTTTATTCTTGATGGTTCTTGATCCTTCCAGCGCTGTTAGACATCACATGGGGCTTGTTGTGTTTTTCTCCACCCATCTCTATTCTGAGTGAGATGTTCGATCTTATCTAATGAATCTATGCCTGCCAACTTTGCTTCTCTTATAATTGTTCTTTTTTAGTGTCTCTTTTGGTCTTTCTCTTTTTCTGTATTCTGATGTTTCCCATAGAGGAGCCTGTTTTAGAATTTTCTTGTTGTCTCTTCCCAGCACATATCTGACATATGCTATGGTTGCATATTCTGCTGTTGTTGCATATTCTGCTGTTGTTGCATATTCTGCTGTTGTTGCATATTCTGCTGTTGTTGCATATTCTGATGTTGTTGCATATTCTCCTGTTGTTGCATATTCTGCTATTGTTGTATATTCTGCTATTGTACATTAAAAATGATCACAAGAGAAATTAGAGCTAAAATTGTTACATTTGTGATTAAGATATGATTATTTTACAACAGAAAGTTCAAATTTGCCCAATTTTGAAACATTTATTCTTGTAAACGTTAATAGGCTTATATTACGATATATACAGTTGACATATGCAAGTTAGCCAACCCATCAGAGACAGAGGAGATAACGAACTTTTATTTGCAGACGATCAGGCACTAATACATGAAACAATAGAAGACATACAAGAACACTTAAATAAACTCAACAGCACAGGCACAAAATACAACATGAAAATCAACATCGACAGAACAGAAGTCATGAATGTTGCCAAAAATAAACAGAACATCAACATAACTATAGAAAGCAGGCAAATAAAACAAGTAGAGGAATTCAAATACCTAGGAAGTTTAGTGACAAATGATAATTCACAGACAGCAGAGATAGAATCAAGATGCAACAAAGCTTGTCAAATCATTGGACAGTTATCACCACTATTGTCCAACAAGGAAATAACTCTAGAGGTAAAACGAGCACTACACAATACAATCTTCATCCCAACGTTGTGCTACCAATGCCAGACCTGGACCCTAGATACAAGAACAATAAGAAAAATATCCTCTACTGAGATGAAATGTGTCAGACGAATGATAGGAAACAGTCTGAGAGATAAGATCAGAAATGAAGAACTGAGGAAAAAGCGAGGAATAGACCCCACCATAGAATATATAAGGAAACAACAGATAAAATGGTTTGGCCACATGACAAGGCAGAAAGTTAAAAACACAACACAACGAGCCTTCAATAAATGTGGTGAGAATACCAGACCCAAGTGTCGACCATGAAAAATATGGATCGATGGAATATTAGAAGCACTAGGAAACATAACAGCAGCAGAGGCAAACAGAAGAGCAAAAGACCACAAATTATATCTCCCCTTGACGCTAAAAAGGCAAATGAGGAAGGAAAGAAGAAACTAATAGGCTAAAATATTAACAGCATAAAGATGAACTACTCTAGAATATTTCTTTTATTATACAGTGTCACATACATTTGAGCCACTTCAATAAAGTATTTATCTATCTTTCGTTTGGCTGATTTAATGTCTATAATTTGGAACAATATTAAAACAGGTAAATGAATTTAAATATTTGAGAACTTTGTTAACCTCAGATGGAAGATGTACAAAAGAGGTGAGATGCAGAATGGCTCAGGCAAAAGCAGCTTTCCAAATAATAAGGAAGATACTATGCAATCCATTTTTGACAATAGAAGCAAGAAAAAGAGTTCTTAAATGTTATGTAGAGCCAGTCTTAACATATGGATGTGAATCATGGACAATAGGACAACAGACAAGAAAATCGCTGGAGACTGTAGAAATGTGGTTTTACAGAAGAATGTTGAGAATACCATGGACAGCTAAGAAGAGTCAAAGCAAAAAGAGAGCTAATTTCCAATATTAGGAAGAAAAAATCATCATTTTTTGGCCATGTAATGAGAAGAGAACAACTAGAATATATTGTAACAACTGGAAAAATTGAGGGACGAAGAGATAGAGGGAAGCAAAGAAAAAAAATACCAGACAGCTTAAGAGAATGGTTTGGCAGAAGGTCAACAACAGAAATGATAAATAACTGTCAAGATCAAAAGTTGTGGAGAGAAATGATCACCTATGCCAAGAGGTACGGTACTTGATGATGATGATTGTCTATAATTACTTAATATTTGCAACATCATGTCTTGTATATAATTTACTGCTGTTTTTGTAGTTTTTTGCGGACGCCTATATAGTTTTGTCTGTTGTGTTGTATTTGTGGGCCAATGAGTTTTTCTGAGTGTACTATGTTTAATACTGTCTTGAAGTATGTTCAGCAGTCTGCTCACATGTACATGTGGCTGAGATGTATGTGGCTGAGATGACAATCTTGTATACATGTGGCTGAGATGTATGTGGCTGAGATGCCAATCTTGTATACATGTGGCTGAGATGCTAATCTTGTATACTTATGGCTGAGATGCCAATCTTGTATACTTGTGGCTGAGATGTCAATCTCGTATACTTGTGGCTGAGATGCCAATCTCGTATACTTTTGGCTGAGATGCCAATCTTGTATACATGTGGCTGAGATGTCAATCTCGTATACTTGTGGCTGAGATGTCAATCTTGTATACTTGTGGCTGAGATGCCAATCTCGTATACTTTTGGCTGAGATGCCAATCTTGTATACATATGGCTGAGATGTCAATCTCGTATACTTGTGGCTGAGATGCCAATCTTGTATACTTATAGCTGAGATGCCAATCTCGTATACTTATGGCTGAGATGCCAATCTTGTATACTTGTGGCTGAGATGTCAATCTCGTATACTTGTGGCTGAGATGCCAATCTTGTATACATGTGGCTGAGATGCAAATCTTGTATACATGTGGCTGATATGCAAATCTTGTATACATGTTGCTGAGATGAATGTGGCTGAGATGCCAATCTTGTATACATGTGGCTGAGATGTATGTGGCTGAGATGCCAATCTTGTATACATGTTGCTGAGATGTATGTGGCTGAGATGCCAATCTTGTATACTTATGGCTGAGATGCCAATCTCGTATACTTGTGGCTGAGATGTCAATCTCGTATACTTGTGGCTGAGATGTCAATCTCGTATACTTATGGCTGAGATGTCAATCTCGTATACTTGTGGCTGAGATGTCAATCTCGTATACTTGTGGCTGAGATGTCAATCTTGTATACATGTGGCTGAGATGCAAATCTTGTATACATGTGGCTGATATGCAAATCTTGTATACATGTTGCTGAGATGAATGTGGCTGAGATGCCAATCTTGTATACATGTGGCTGAGATGTATGTGGCTGAGATGCCAATCTTGTATACTTATGGCTGAGATGCCAATCTCGTATACTTGTGGCTGAGATGTCAATCTCGTATACTTATGGCTGAGATGTCAATCTCGTATACTTGTGGCTGAGATGTCAATCTCGTATACTTGTGGCTGAGATGTCAATCTCGTATACTTGTGGCTGAGATGTCAATCTCGTATACTTATGGCTGAGATGTCAATCTCGTCTACTTATGGCTGAGATGTCAATCTCGTATACTTATGGCTGAGAGATGTCAATCTCGTATACTTGTGGCTGAGATGCCAATCTTGTATACTTATGGCTGAGATGCCAATCTCGTATACTTATGGCTGAGATGTCAATCTCGTATACTTGTGGCTGAGATGTCAATCTCGTATACTTATAGCTGAGTTGTCAATCTCGTATACTTGTGGCTGAGATGTCAATCTTGTATTCATGTGGCTGAGATGCCAATCTTGTATACATGTGGCTGAGATGCCAATCTTGTATACATGAGACTGAGATGCCAATCTTGTATACATGTGACTGAGATTCATGTGGCTGAGATGCCAATCTTGTATACATGTGGCTGAGATGCCAATCTTGTATGCATGTGGCTGAGATGCCAATCTTGTATACATGTGACTGAGATTCATGTGACTGAGATGCCAATCTTGTATGCATGTGGCTGAGATGCCAATCTTGTAAATATGTGGCTGAGATGCCAATCTTGTATACAAGTGGCTAAGATTCATGTGGCTGAGATACCAACCTTGTATACATGTGGCTAAGATTCATGTGGCTGAGATACCAACCTTGTATACATGTGGCTGAGATTCCTGTGGCTGAGATGCCAATCTTGTATACATGTGCCTGAGATTCATGTGGCTCAGATGCCAATCTTATATACATGTGGCTGAGATGCAAGTGGCTGAGATGCCTATCTTGTAGCCAAGGCTGCCGCCAGGACAAGATTGTCAACAAAAACCTACCCACACTGTGGATCCCAGGTCATGCTACGAAATTTGTGCACAAGGGCCAGGACTGTCCTCAGAATTTCTCGAGATTCTTGAGGGGCATATCAGATCACCTATGGCTCTGTCGAGTGTACAGTAATGATAATTTTAACAATAACAACAAGAACAACATCTTCTACTTCTGCTATATACACCAGGGTGGCCAGATCACTTAGCCATCCCCATGCTCAATCAGGGTCTCAGTGTTTATACAACTGTCTTATCTCTGCAGCTGCTTATTAGTTCTGTTGTTGACCTCGTACTTCATGGTTGGAAGTCATAGATTAGAAACTAACCTACACAGATTCTTCCACAGACTACTGGATGTTATGTTATGTTTTGCTGAGTTATGTTTTGCTGTGTTGTATTATGTTGCATTGTGTTGTGTTATGCTATATTATGTTATGCTATGTTATGTTATGTTATGTTAGGATCATCCTCGCTGCATGCGGGACAAATCTACATGTGCTCGGATTTTCCCCTCCAAATATAGAAACTACTCAAGGAGAACCCTGACCCACATGCACAAATTAGCACGGCCTGGAATCCATCGATGTGGGTAGATTTTTGTTGACAATTTGCCGAGGGAAGGGGCTATTTTTAACCCACTCTTTTACATTTGTAACTGCCAAGGATTATTTAACGAGTGCCCACAGGACCTCATATTTTTTTCCTGTTATCTGAGAGGGCTAGACATTGGGTCTCAATATCTGAGAGGGCTAGACATCGGGTCTCACTTATCTGAGAGGGCTAGACATCGGGTCTCACTTATCACAGGGCTAGACATTGGGTCTCACTATTTGAGAGGGCTAGACATCGGGTCTCATTATCTAGAGACCAGGGAAGGGTAAACCACAGGGAGAAATCACTGATCCAATTTTTTTAATTTTGAAAAATATTCCCAATGGTGGAATTGAACCAAGGAGCTTCTTGTCCATAGACAGACATCTTACCTTTAGATCACCCATGTCTTTTGGCTTAACACCGCCTTCATCAGAGATCTTGGTCAAAGCTTGTATTGGGGGACTGGTTGGTCTCGAGGTAAGACACAGAGCTTGAGACAGAGAGGTTGTGGGTTCAAATCCCGGCTGCTTATTTATAATTTCTCTCCGCAGCAACCACCCCTGGTCTCAGCAGTGAGGCACAGCTTGCAACATCAATTATTCATAGACGGAAAAAAATATAAGTACCTCCGAAGACGAAGTTATCTGCCTGTGCGGTGAGGGACACCTGTGCACATGGCTGCCAGGAAAAAGTTGCTTGCACAGAACAGGGACAAATGGCGAGATTTGATAAAATATCTTTACAAGTATTGAAAACTGCTAGAAATAAAAATTTAGATAAGAGAAAGAGTATCTGGGTCTATGCCCTATGGGCAGGTTACGGCCATAAAGGTCAATAGATTAATAGATAGAATAGTGCTTATAGACTTATAAAGAAGAACACAAAGGATGGACACAGACCAAACAAAATAAAGGGACTGTGTTATTAAAATGATGCCACTGGTATCTATAACTGTTATTGCATTGTTGGTTCATGGTCAGGACAAAAAGAAGAAAAGTTACAAAAATAATTAAATATGAAACAAAGGCAGAGCTGTCATGAACACTATTTTTGCATTAAAAAAAATAAATATGAAAGTCAGATCTGTCATGAACACTATTTCCATAACAAAATTAAATATGAAACAACGATCATCATCATCATCAAGTACTTTAGCATTTAGGTCTCCCATGAAGATTATAATATCCTTGGCTCATCTTGCATCCATCTGACATTGTAGCTGTTTATAGAAATCATCTTTAACTAAATCATCCTTATCGTTGGTTGGTGCATAGCATTGGATAATGTGTAATTTTATTTTGTTTTTGGTTGTTTTAAATGTTGCTCTCATTAGTCTTGGTCCTACTGCTTCCCATTCTATTAGTGTCTTCTGTGCATTCCTTGATAGCATTATAGCTACCCCTTCACTATGTTGTGCTCCAGGTTCCTGGTGTCCTGATGATAAAATCATTTCTCCTGTATTTAATTTAATTTTTTCCGTTCCTAGCCATCTTGTTTCACACATACCCAGAATATCTATCTTGTAGTTTGTCATTTCTGCTGCTACCCGTGCAGCTTTTCCCTGTTTGTTTAGGGTATGAACATTCCAGGTGCCAATTCTGGAGGATTTCCTGGTAGACAAACGGTGAGTCGGCAACCCGAACTCCTTATGGCTTTCTCTGGTTGCGTCATACGTCTCTTAGACAGAGAGCCCTTATCTTTCCTGGATGGAGGATTTACTTTTTCTCTTTTTGACTTGTCCATGTTTGTGAAGTTTTTTCGGCTTATTTTTTTTTTTTACAGTATGGGATAGCCAGTCCCGTGCCCAACCCTCCTTTCTCGCCTTTTATGAACATGCCTGGTAGGGTACAGCGCCGCTATTCTTTACTCCCCTTTCGGGCCCTGGCAGCGCACAGGCGTTGTCTGATTTTAGTAAATCTAAATTTAACTTGATGTTAACTGAGGCTCGTTTTGTTGTTTTTAATTTTACTCTAAGCTTTCCCACAACTGGTACATGATCACTATTGCAATCTGCCCCTGGTCTAGTCATAAACACTATTTTCATTTTAAACAATTTAAATATGAAACAAAGGTATTTCTGTCATGAACACTATTTCCATAACAAAATTAAATATGAAACAAAGATAGAGCTGTCATGATTACTATTTCCATAACAAAAGTAAATATGAAACGAAGGTAAAGCTGTCATGAACACTATTTCCATAACAAAAGTAAATATGAAACGAAGGTAAAGCTGTCATGAACACTATTTCCATAACAAAAGTAAATATGAAACAAAGATAGAGCTGTCATGAACACTATTTCCATAACAAAAGTAAATATGAAACAATGATAAAGCTGTCATGAACACTATTTCCATAACAAAAGTAAATATGAAACAAAGATAGAGCTGTCATGAACACTATTTCCATAACAAAAGTAAATATGAAACAAAGATAGAGCTGTCATGAACACTATTTCCATAACAAAATAAATTCAGGAGAGAATTAAGAACACAACACTGATAATATGTTTATTGTTCACAAGAGGTCTAGGTTTGCAATATAGGGTCCCTAGATTTGTGGCAGACCTCACCTGTCTCCAACAACCAGGCCACACAATGAGCAGATCAGGTCCCCAGCATGTAAATCCTCAACTAAAGGCTCATCTGGATGCTCTCTGCAGCAAACTTGAGCTGTCAATCTATAACAACGAAATATGTTTGAGCTGTCAATCTATAGAGGTGAAATACATTTGAGTTGTTTTACTCTAGAAATAAAAGATATTTGAGCTGTCAATCTATAGAGGTGAAATACATTTGAGTTGTTTTACTATAGAAATAAAAGATATTTGAGCTGTCAATCTATAGAGATGAAATATAGTTATCCTGTCAATCTATAGGGTTGAAATATATTTGAGCTGTCAATCTATAGGGGTGAAATATATTTGAGCTGTCAATCTATAGATGTGAAATACATTTGAGTTGTTTTACTATAGAAATAAAAGATATTTGAGCTGTCAATCTATAGAGCTGAAATATAGTTATCCTGTCAATCTATAGGGGTGAAATATATTTGAGCTGTCAATCTATAGGGGTGAAATATTTTTGGACTGTCAATCTATAGGGGTGAAATATTTTTGGGCTGTCAATCTATAGAGATGAAATTTATTTGAGCTGTCAATCTATAGGGGTGAAATATATTTGAGCTGTCAATCTATAGGGGTGAAATATATTTGAGCTGTCAATCTATAGGGGTGAAATATATTTGAGCTGTCAATCTATAGGGGTGAAATATATTTGAGCTGTCTATCTATAGAGATGAAATATATTTGAGCTGTCTATCTATAGAGATGAAATATATTTGAGCTGTCTATCTATAGAGATGAAATATATTTGAGCTGTCAATCTATAGGGGTGAAATATATTTGAACTGTCAATCTATAGAGATGAAATATATTTGAGCTGTCTATCTATAGAGATGAACTATATTTGAGCTGTCTATCTATAGAGATGAAATATATTTGAACTGTCAATCTATAGAGTTGAAATATATTTGAGCTGTCTATCTATAGAGATGAAATATATTTGAACTGTCTATCTATAGAGATGGAATATATTTGAGCTGTCTATCTATAGAGATGAAATATATTTGAACTGTCAATCTATAGAGATGAAATATATTTGAGCTGTCTATCTGTAGAGATGAAATATATTTGAGCTGTCTATCTATAGAGATGAAATATATTTGAGCTGTCAATCTATAGGGGTGAAATATATTTGAACTGTCAATCTATAGAGATGAAATATATTTGAGCTGTCTATCTATAGAGGTGAAATATATTTGAGCTGTCTATCTATAGAGATGAAATATATTTGAACTGTCAATCTATAGAGATGAAATATATTTGAGCTGTCTATCTATAGAGATGAAATATATTTGAGCTATCTATCTATAGAGATGAAATATATTTGAACTGTCAATCTATAGAGATGAAATACATTTCAGCTGTTTTTCTTTGGAGAATAAAAATATTTGATCCGTTTTTATTATCAAATTTATTATTTGAATGATTGCTAACTTCATTTTTTTAAACTTATCATTGATAGCCTGAAGATCTTTCATTGTTAGATGTCACGGTAACTACCACAGATTGGAGCTATAGTCCGTTCAGAAATTAATAATCACACCTGAATTAGTTTTGCGTGATAATCGCTTGTTATTTTGGTTTCACATTTTGCATGCAAACTTAGAATATTGATGAAGCAAAGATTTTGGTATTTTTTATTCCACAAACACAACAGATTTTGCACATCAGCGAATTCCTTTGATCTTTTATGACGATATCACACAAGTTGATTAAAATTTTAGAGTTTACAGTAATCGTGTCAAATTGTCCAGTTTACCGCAATTCTTGTCAGAGGCATATCTACATGGTGCTTAATTGTGGGTGTTGTTCGTTATGTGTATTTGCAAACATGAATTCAATTGGTTACAATTAGTCTTGTCTTTCGGTCACCATTAGACCCCAGGACGTCCTAACTGCAGCTGGAATTGAATTCATCTTAATTTTAATCATTCCGAATCTGACGATTCCAAGAGGTTGATAATCATTACTGGCTGGACAAATAGTAATCCATCTTGTTTCCAGTACTCATCTTCCACCCGCAACACATGTTCAACACACTTCTTTTGCATAGTTATAAATTTGCATTTCAAACTCATTGTAATTTAGATATAAATGTTGGTATTTAAAGTCAACAAATTGTCTACTGAGTTTTCACAAAATTAATAAAGATACGCCTTCCCTTCGGTAATTAATGCCCAGGCCTTGGTGCGTCATGTCGTCCAATAACAATTCAGTTTTGTGCATGGGATTTTCCTGAAGTTAGTGTTTCTGCAATAGCCAAACTATTTTACGTCAACGACCGCACCAAATTAATGTATATATCCTAAAATGTTGTCAAATTCGAACAGGGTGAATTTAATATACCCTAAAGAAGAAAACTTTTAAACTAGATCAAATTTCTCAGAGCAAAAAATATTTCTATAACGTCATCAATATTCTAAGATTCCATGCAAAATGTGAAACCAAAATAACAAGCGGTTATCACGCAAAACTAATTCAGGTGTGATTATGAATTTCTGAATGGACTATAGGCACACATTTGAAATATAAATACATTCATTATAATATTTTATGTTATTGTGTGGCTGTGAGTAAAGATGGAAGAACTTGAAAAAACAAATGTAAAATTGTATTGGGTAGATAAAATAATATTATATGGAAACAGAACCAAATATAACGTTTTGGCCACAGGCCATCATTAGAAACAGTTAGCTGAGTGGCAGTGTTCCCTAGCGTTTGGCTTTTCGTGGCAAGGCGCTGTGCCACTGAGTACGGGTTCGATCCTGCTTTGGTCCATATTTTTTTCTGTTGTTGATTATTTGTCAATTTTTCAGAGTGTTGTAAACATACCTCTTCCTCTGAATTGATTCACTGATTATCGCCTCGGAAGTTTCCCTCTATAATAATATTCATTTGTTATTATTTGTCTCCCATCATTAGAAACATGACAACAAATAACAAATAAACACAGCATCAGTTATGTTCCTTGCTCAACATGAAGAATAATGAGAAAATTGCAAATAAATCAGGAAGAGGAAGAGTCACAAATAATAACTGGAAAAAGGAAAGGTCACACTCATGTACTCAATAGTTACTCAGACTACCCACACCACTAGTATACTGCAGTAACTAATTACAGTTACTATGATAGTCTACGTTACTTCGTTACACTCTGGTGACTCAAGAGACTAGAGACTGTTAGTTACGGTTAGTGAACTGCATAAACTAATTACAGTTACTACTATAATCTAAAGGAAGCCGTGATAGCCCAGTGGTTAGTGAACTGGACTACGAAGGGCAAGAGGCAGGGTTTGATCCCAACCGACGGCTTCCAGGTTCACCCAGCCTTTAATGGGTACCGGATTTTTTCTGGGAAAGTAAAGCGGCACGGGCATAATACTGACCTCATTACCCCAAAAATCATGTGCTGAAGGTCTGTAAAATTTATGGTCACTAACACCATATTACCTATACGCCACTCGGCGTCACGGGGTACTTTACTTTTTTTTTTTTTACTATAATCTACGTTACTTCGTTACACTCTGGTGACTCAAGAGACTAGAGACTGTTAGTTACAGTTAGTGAACTGCAGAACTAATTACAGTTACTACAATAGTCTACATTATTTCATTACACTCTGGTGACTCAAGAGACTAGAGACTGTTAGTTACAGTTACAGTAATAGTTAGTAGTTAGTTACAGTAATAGTTAGTAGTTAGTTACAGTTACAGTAATAGTTAGTAGTTAGTTACAGTAATAGTTAGTAGTTAGTTACAGTTACAGTAATAGTCAGTAGTTAGTTATAGTTAAAGTAATAGTCAGTAGTTAGTTATATTTACAGTAATAGTTAGTAGTTAGTTACAGTTACAGTAATAGTTAGTAGTTAGTTACAGTTACAGTAATAGTTAGTAGTTAGTTACAGTTACAGTAATAGTCAGTAGTTAGTTATAGTTAAAGTAATAGTCAGTAGTTAGTTACATTTACAGTAATAGTTAATAGTTAGTTACAGTTACAGTAATAGTTAGTTACAGTTACAGTAATAGTTAGTAGTTAGTTACAGTTACAGTAATAGCCAGTAGTTAGTTACAGTTACAGTAATAGTCAGTAGTTAGTTACAGTTACAGTAATAGTTAATAGTTAGTTACAGTTACAGTAATAGTTAGTTACAGTTACAGTAATAGTCAGTAGTTAGTTACATTTACAGTAATAGTTAATAGTTAGTTACAGTTACAGTAATAGTTAGTTACAGTTACAGTAATAGTTAGTAGTTAGTTACAGTTACAGTAATAGCCAGTAGTTAGTTACAGTTACAGTAATAGTTAATAGTTAGTTACAGTTACAGTAATAGTTAGTAGTTAGTTACAGTAATAGTTAGTAGTTAGTTACAGTTACAGTAATAGTTAGTAATTAGTTATAGTTGGAGTAATAGTTAGTAGTTAGTTACAGTTACAGTAATAGTTAGTAATTAGTTATAGTTGGAGTAATAGTTAGTAGTTAGTTATAGTTGGAGTAATAGTTAGTTACAGTTACAGTAATAGTTAGTTACAGTTACAGTAATAGTTAGTAGTTAGTTACAGTTACAGTAATAGTTAGTAATTAGTTATAGTTGGAGTAATAGTTAGTAGTTAGTTACAGTTACAGTAATAGTTAGTAATTAGTTATAGTTGGAGTAATAATTAGTAGTTAGTTACAGTTATAGTTAATAGTTAGTTACAGTTACAGTAATAGTTAGTAGTTAGTTACAGTTACCGTAAAAGTTAATAGTTAGTTACAGTAATAGTTAGTAGTTAGTTACAGCAATAGTTAATTACAGTTACAGTAATAGTTAATAGTTAGTTACAGTTACAGTAATAGTTAGTAGTTAGTTATAGTTAGAGTGATAGTTAGTAGTTAGTTATAGTTAGAGTAAATTAAATAGTTAGTTGCAGTAATAGTTAGTAGTTAGTTACAGTAAAAGTTAGTTACAGTTACAGTAATAGTTAGTAGTTAGTTACAGTTACAGTAATAGTTAGTAGTTAGTTACAAAGCCGCTACAACTACAGTTCTACATTCACTAAACTCATTAAATATGTATAATTTAATATAATCGTATTCCCAAACAAGTATTGTAAGGCGAACTTAAGGACGGAAAGAGAAACAAGGGCAGACCAGTGCTGAGATAAAAGGATGTTTGCAGGGCTTCCTCGAAGGAATTTTCTATAAGTGAAAGGAACTGGGAAAATATGGCTGCGGATCGTAGCACATGGAGAGCAAAATATAAAAAATGGCACAGCAACTTTTGAGACAGTCACTGTCACAGTGCTGATATCAAATTCTGAAGATAAAGGCGCAAGTGAAAAGCGACAAGGCCAGGCACCGCGCGTAGTACCACGGGTACACACTTGGCCTTGCTCGTTCTGTGGACGGATATGTATGACTGTTCGTTCAGGATTGGCAAATTCAGCCACGAGAGAAGATGTTCAGTAAAGCAGCACCCAGTATGAGACACTAATGCTTTACCAAACTACTGACTTGTCATGATTGCTTGCTACCAACCGTCCGTCACCATCATCATCATCCATCATCATGATGCATTGATTTTGATGGTCATGCATGGTGACGGACCGGACAGTTGAGTTGGTAGCAAGCAACCATTACCATATCATGCCATATGACAAGTCAGTAGTTAGTTTTATATAATTATAATATATATATATATATATATATTCACAATCACATAATATAATTTCGCAAATATCCAGTCACAATAGAAAACTCTGTCAAAATAGTTGTCAGTATTTAATTGTATTTTATATTTCTAAATTATAAATAATTAAAAAAATGACTTACTGTCCGTTGAATGACGCCATTTTCCAATTTATTTGACGGTTTCCACAGCAACTGGTGACTATACAATAGTTTCCATGCCAATGTGTCTATCCTTACAGTGACGTACTGCATAGATACTGACCGTCGCTGTCAGTCTTGTCTTGTTCTCAATAGTCTTTTTTTTTTTTTTAGGAAGATCGGGGACAATCAAAGGCTAAGGAAAGCAAACCTGAATAAAATACTGGCTGAAATCGGATGCACTGGGCCACTGGTGCAGAACACAGTGCAACGTTTTAACAGATATTCAATCAGAGTGGATCTAACAGACTCTAATTATGATGTTCTGTCTGTGTGGTCGATCAATTCACTTGAACAGGCAGTTGTCTTCATGTGAGAGTCTGGAATCCTACTCTGATTGAGACTTGATCGCAGAGAGAGAGAGAGAGAGAATAGTCTTTTGCCTTTCGGCGCCTATGAAAAATGAAGTGTTCTTCACGTTGTCACTTGGTTCGCTTCACACACGGCGCGGTGTTTTATGTAGAACCATCCGCTCAGTTATGATGAAGCCAAATCCATCCTCAAAGGTCAGTTCCATGAAAAATGGAAACGAGAACACCCAAAGCATAACGAGAGGGATGGATACCATCAACTATCAAGGAGGGATCAAGTCATCATACTTCACCTACGCACTGGCCACAACAGAATGAGAAATCACATGTTCACCAAATTCAAAATAGGTACAACCAGCCTATGCCACTGTACACTGGATAATAAAACATGGTCTACAGGATTGCCCCCAGCACACAGACCTGAGAAGAACATTGTGGTCCACACCCACCTCCCTGGAAGAGAAACTATATGGGGCAATCAAATCACTTAAACAGACAGCTGACTTAATGAGAGAATCTGGAATCCTACTCTGATTGAGTCTTGATCGCAGATATATATATAAAATAAAGTACCCCCGTCACGCCAAGTAGCGTAGAGGGAATATGGTGTTAGTGACCATACATTTTTACAGACCTTCGGCACATGATTTTTGGGGTAATGATATATATATATATATATATATATATATATATATATATATATATATATATATATATATATGCTCTTGGTGATACTGACTGATGCACTGTCAGTCCTAACAGCTCTAAAACCCCCAGGAACAGTGAGCTAGGTGACTTGAGAACAACGCTAGACCAACTGTGCAATAACTTCCGGAGAGCGGTCATCCAGTGGATACCATCACACTGTATTATACACGGAAGCGATAGCGCAGACAAATTAGCTAAAGAGGGAGGGAGATTACCACAAGAGAACCATCTGGTCAGCTACGACGAAGCCAAATCCATCATCAAAGGCCAGTACCATGAAAAATGGAAACGAGAACACCTAAAGTTTAACGAGAGGGGCAAATACATCCAACTATCATGGAGGGATCAAGTCATCATACTTCGCCTGCGCACTGGCCACAACATAGTGAGAAACCACATGTTCACCAAATTCAAAATATGTACTACCAGCCTGTACACTGGACAATATGACAACAAAACATGTTCTACAGGATTGTCCCCAGTACACAGACCTGAGAAGAGCAATGTGGTCCACACGCGCCTCCCTGGAAGAGAAACTATACGGGGCAACCAAATCACTTAAACAGACAGTTGCCTTCATCAGAGAGTACGGAGTCCTAGTCTGAATGACGTGATGATCGCAGAAGAAGAATATATTTTGCTCCTTCTTCTTTTCTTCCTCATCTGCCTTTCAGCGTCGAGGGGAGATATACTTTTTCGGTCTTTTGCTCTTCTGTTCGCTTCTGTTGCTGTTATGTTTCCTAGTGCTTCTAATATTCCGTCGATCCATCTTTTTCGTGGTCGACCCTTGAGTCTGGTGTTCTCGCAACGTTTGTTGAGGGCTCTTTGTGTTTTGGTCACCCGGCCTTGTCACGTTGCCAAACCATTTTATCTCTTGTTTCTTTATATATTCTATGGCGGTGGCTATTCCTAGCTTTTTTTCCCTAGTTCTTCATTTCCTGATCTTGTCGCTCAGGTTGTTTCCGGTCAAGGTCTAGCATTGGTAGCACAACGTTGGAATGAAGATTGTATTGTAGAGTGCAGAATAAAGACAAGTGGAACAAAATTAAAACAGGTAAATGAATTTAAATATTTGGGAACTTTGTTAACCTCAGACGGAAGATGTACGAAAGAGGTGAGATGCAGTATGGCTCAGGCAAAAGCAGCTTTCCAAAAATGAGGAAGATACTATGCAATCCATTTTTGACAATAGAAACAAGAAAAAGAGTTTTAAATGTTATGTAGAGTCAGTCTTGACATATGGATGCGAATCATGGACAATAGGACAACAGACAATAAAATCACTGGAGTCTGCAGAAATGTGGTGTTACAGAAGAATGTTGAGAATACCATGGACAGCTAAGAAGAATAATGAAAACGTTCTGAAAGAGGTCAAAGCAAAAAGATCTAATTTCCAATATTAGGGAGAGACAATCATCATTTTTTGGAAATGTAATGAGAAGAGAACAGCTGGAATATATTGTAACAACTGGAAAAATAGAGGGACGAAGAGATAGAGGGAAGCGAAGAGAAAAATAACAGACAGCTTAAGAGAATGGCTTGGCAGAAGGTCAACAACAGAAATGATAAATAGCTGCCGAGATCGAAGGTTGTGGAGAGACATGATCACCCACGCCAGCAGGCCCGGTACTTGATGATGATTGTAGAGTGCCTGTTTTGCCTCTGATATTTTGCTTGAACATCTTAATTAATTAATTAATTTTTTTTGGGTGGGGGGGGGGATGGACTTCCTTTACAACTTATTATTTTTATCCCCCCCCCCTTCCCATCCCCTTATGTTATTGCATCTGCTTGTTAGCTCAGATGGGCGATCGCATATCCCGAACCGTAGGCTCGAAAAAAAGAGCGCGTTAACGGTGTCGATGCTGTTTGTGAACCTCCAGATTGCACGTCCGGTGCGACCCAAGACGGTGGTGTTTTTACGCCAGTTCGTTGGCAAGGAAGTGTGATTTCATTGCTGTGTGATTTCATTGCTGTGTGATTTTGAATTAAGAAAATACAAAGCTCACGGTTTATCCATGTGCCGAAGAGCTGAACGACTGAGGTTGGACAGTCTATAACGTAGAAACGGGTTCTGGACAGTGCGACTGAGTGAGTGCACGTGAGTCTAGACCATCCACGGCCATCAACTTTCAGCGACACAATTAACAATGATGACAAGCGGTATTCACATGAAGCCAAAACGACAAACTTCGAAGAAGGAAATAAAGAAAAAAGCAAACGAGCCGGAATGTGCCAGAAACGGTCGATGTGCGAGAGGCCAGGCCTAAAGTATGTGCGCGTTACATACTGGAACTGTGTTTCCATAAATCAATGACGGCCCATCCTTGATAAGCTACTGTCGGCGCCGATATAATGATTTTGCAAGAAATACTTCTTGGTGATAGAACAGTTAGTGCCCATGGATTTAATTCTTTCTACAATAGAAGACACCTTGGACAGGCAATCCTTGTGTGAAACAATATGGTAGCAGCTGAGGTTGATATGTCTGCGTGGGACAATGAATAATTGCATCTACATGTGGTTAGGGTGCAGACTCCAGTTCCTTGGCAGAATCTTTTCGTGTTCGAGTAGGAGAACGTCATTTTCTATGGAGACTTTAATGCTAGAGGAAACCAGTGGAGTAACGTCATAACCAACAAGCAGGGAGAAGACCTAGAGAACGCTGTGGTGTCTGTCGATTTAGTGTGCTTGAATGATGGAATGGCAACCAGAATGCCCGCTCGAATAGGGGACTCTGATAGTGTCATGGACCTGGCACTGGTGTTTTCCACTTTCGCACCGGTTTCCAGGTGGAGTGTACTAAGATTCCACGGAAGTGATCACTATCCATGTGTCCTTCTATTTGAGAAAGACAGAAATGGAAGCCAGAAAAGCAAGCTCAACACTTTCCACTATGAGAACACAGACCAGGACAGCATTAGCAAAATCAGACATAGGAAACAGGGCGCCCCTCGCAAGAGGCAAGAGAGATGGACGCAGCAGCCCTAGTGGAGCGCAGAAGTCGATGAAGCTTGGCGGAGCAAGTGACAAACGGTCAAGACATGGCAGAAAGCCAGAAAGAATAGAAGAACACAACCTGAGCTCTTGGAACGTCTGAAAGTAGAGGTCGACCAAAAAATGATGCACTTTAAACTATGTGCTTAGCAGGCTAAGGGGATGCCAAATGGGATGACTTCTGTAAAAAAAAGAAAAGTGCTCAGATAAATCGTTAGCCACATTCTGGCGCCTTCATCAGAGCGTGAATGGCACAACACGACACAGAGGCATACCAGACTTTCAGAACACAGGCCGGATATGGCACAAATCTGATGAGAGCAAAGGGAAGGCCCTGCTTGCCCGCTACATTGAGCAGATGGATCAAAGAAATGAGGCTGTAAGAATGAGGATACGGAAAGGGGGGGGCACTCTCAGAATTGTGTGAGGATATAGTGCTGGGAGAAGATCTCACAATCACAACTGATTTTATTTACACAACACTTACAAAGTCATACAACATTGCTCCTGGTCCAGATGGTGTTCGGTACGATGACATAGGCAATTAGCTGACGACGACTTGAAAACAACTGGAGAAAAGTTTAATGCCAGCATTCGGAGTGACCAGATTAAGCAGGAGTGGCTACACAGCTACTTACTACAGCTACCGAAACCAAACAAGGACCATTCTCAGATCAGTGCCTACAGAATCATCACAATGCAGAACACTGCGGACAAGCTGCTGGAGAAAATAGTTGCCCGTGTCCTCACCTGTCGCCTTCAACAGAAACGCGCATTCACACCCACACACAGAGGTTATAGATATAACAAAGAGACATGGCTCAACACGACAGTCTTTGCTTATGACATCTTCGAAGGCTTTCACAGACGAGAGGAGACATGTGCTGCTGCTATAGATCTGGAGGATGCATACAACAGGGTACCATTTGAATATCTCATGCATATGCTCCTCAAACTGGCGGTGCACCCCTTCCTCATTAGATGGATCGCCGCGGCACTGTTTCAGAGGAAGGTGATACTCAGATGTGGACGTTGGACGTCCGAGCCAACATCAATTTGTCCAGGGCTGCCACAAGGCTCACCATTGTAACAAGTTCTATTTAACGTGTACACAATAACGATCCTGGAACAACAGCTGGATGGGAGGGGAAGAACTATGACTTTTGCTAATGATATTCTGGTATATCGACAGGGAAGAGACAGACGGGGAATCGCCTCCACAATGCAAGACGAACTCGATCGCAGCTCTTCCTGGTGTGGGGTTTCAGGTGCCTTGGTTAATCCTAATAAAGAATCAGTTTCATGGTTCTCCCTTAACAATCACATCGCTAACACGGAAACACCGGTAGTACTAATGGGAACTGATGAGGTGACCAGGGACAGGTTGATGACGTACCTTGGAGTTAAGTTTGATTGCAGCCTGTCTTTTAGGGACATCCCCTCTGAGATGTGGGAAGTGCACAGGACTTCGATAACCATGAGTCCACGTCACTCCTTTGGATGAAGGAGATTGAATTTAAGATGGGAACAGCCAGAAACGAAAAACTTAGTGGGCGTGTAAGAAGACTTATCAACCAACAGAGAACTGGAGTCGTCAGTTGCTGGACACCGCGGGACTTGCTGAGTAGGGGATCTGAGCACATATGGACATGTTCGGAGTGCAATGATGATGACCCACAAATAACTCAATAGCTCGTGAATCTCCAGCCAATAAGGCGACGTCTGGATTATTAGTCAAAAGGAATTTTGCCTAAATTCAGGAGAGCGGGAAGGGATTTGTGAACCAAGTTATCGTTTCATCACCATCATCATCATCATCATCATCGAGTCAAAGGTTGGCTACTATGGAACGTCATTTCGTTCTGTCTCTTGCTTTGATAGTGCAGATATGTAGTATAGGTTGATTTGTCCATCTTTTGATATTACACGTCCATGTTAGTCGTGGTCTGCCTCTGCCTCTTTTACCTTGTATTTTTCCTTCCAAGATTTCTTTTAGTATGCAGCTGTGCCTTTTAACTTCCCCCCAAAAATAGTATTTGTCTTGTTTGAATTGTGTTTAGTAGTTCTTTTTTATTTTTAGTTGTAAGACCTCATCATTTGTTTTCTCTTCTTTCCATTAAATTCTTCCTATTATTCTATAAATCCACATTTCAAAGGCTTCAATTCTCTGTTCTGTTTTCTTGTCTGATGTCCATGTTTCTGCACCATACATGAATGTCGAGAAGATATAACATTTTGCTGTTCTTAGTTTTAGCCCTGGTGTTATTGAGTTATTTGTGGGTCATCGAAAATTCACTACGAACCCCCTCCTCAGCAAGTCCCGCAGTGTCCAGCGACTGACGACTCCAGTTCTGTGTTGGTTGATAAGTCTTCTTAAACGGCAACTACGTTTCTCGTTTCTGGCTGCGCCCATCTTAGCTCCCATCTCTTTCATCCGAAGGAGTGACGTGGACTCATGGTTGTCGAAGTCATGTGTTCTTCCCACATCTCGGAGGGCACTGATGATGTCCGCCCGATCCATTGATTGACCGTCTGCAATGACAACGCAGCTAGCCAACCTGTCCGCTCTTTCATTTCCCCGTACTCCCGCATGTCCAGGGACGTAGACAAAGCTAACAGTACGTATCTCTGACTGCTGCAATGATTCTACCCACTGCACGCGTACAAAACCGGCCTCCGCTTTTTTTTTATCTTGCTCATCGAATCTCCTAGCATACAGGCGTGGTTGTAGTCGTGTGACTCTAACCAGATGAATGCTCTGGTCACTGCCATCACCTTCATCATCCTTCTACTCGTAGTCATGACGTATGCACCACTGTCTTCTTGACTATTCTGCACTTCTTTTGTGTCGTATTACAGATCCGTCTGTATAGATGACTGCATCTTTCTCATCGATGCTGTCCCAGATGAGAACGTTGACCTCCGCATTGACCACGACTGAGTTCTGTTCCCTACATTTCCTGTCGAGTGTGATAATACATGGGAATATCCCCCTGAATGACGTAGGCACCGGTATCCACTCCTCACCAGCGTTGAAATTGGTAAGCACTCATACCGAGCTGATGACATCTCCTATTCGTCACATCCATGATTTGCGTCTTTTTAGCCTGACACCTTTCTCTGTGTTGAGCTCGCGGTACCATGGATGCTCCTTATAAGCACTTATCTTCAGGTAAGCCCTAGTGTTATTTGTTTTGATGTTAGTATATTTTTCATGACATTAAAGTTACTTTTCCCCATTCCTGTTCTTTTGTTTCTATCTATCTATCTTTCGTTCGCTCGAAGTATTGTCTATATCAGCAATGTCGTTTTCTGTATGAATTTTACTGTCTTTTGTAATTCTTGCAGTGGCCCATATAGTTTTGTCTGTAGTGTTGTATCTATGGGCCAATGGATTTTCCTCAGTCTACTATATTCAGTGCAGTCTTGAAGTATGTGTTCAGCAGTCTGGGGTGCCTGTCCACATGTACAAGTAGTTGATGTGCCGATCTTGAATTTTGTATACATGTGACTATGGAGTCGATTGTGTCCTGTTCTTAGGCGTATAATGATAACTTGTTCATATCTATTCATATTATGAAAGGCATCCTGATATGGGGCTTGTGGTCCTCTGATTGATTTGATTATCTGTTTCTTATGATGGTATGTGACTGGTGTATCTAGTTGTGTGCCTGTTGAACCTTCCTTTGCCAACTGATCTGGCTTCCTCATTTCTTTTGTTTATTTCAGTTGTACATTTTCCTTCACTGGTTATTGTGTCTCCAAGGTAGTTGCACCTCTGAACTGTCTCTAGTTATGTTCCTTCCATTTTGATATCCACTTGTGGGTTTTGAGCATTTTCTTGGTTCATTAAAATAGTTATAGCCTTTTTTTAAAATCGATATCTTATCCATATATTTTGCTTGTTATGTTTATTTCATTAAGTAATTTTTGTAGATCTTTCGGTTTTTATGTTAGTAATACGGTCCATCATCATCAAGTGCGGTGCCTGATTAATTGCGTGCGTAAACAGTACAACCTGTGCTTGCCCTGCTGCCTTGCAGGTAAGGTCGGAAGAGTAAAAGGCTAAGGGAGGTTACCCTGAAGTAAAACAACCGCACTGCCTTGTGGGTGAGACTTTTTAGTCAAAGTTTAGCGGAGCCAACTGTAAACAAACCGACGGAAGGCAACAGAAAACCACCGTCGTAACTTCTTTGTACACTCATGAAATGTGGTTTTACAGAAGAATGTTTGAGAGTACCATGGACAGCTAAGAAGAGTAATGAAGATGTTCTGAGAGAGGTCAAAGCAAAAAGATAGGTAATTTCCAATATTAGGAAGAAACAATCTTCATTTTTTGGCCATGTAATGAGAAGAGAACAGCTGGAATATATTGTAGCAACTGGGAACATTGAGGGACGAAGAGATAGAGGGAAGCAAAGAGAAAAGATACCAGACAGCTTAAGAGAATGGCTTGGCAGAAGGTCAACAACAGAAATGATAAATAGCTGCCGAGATCGAAAGTTGTGGAGAGACATGATCGCCTACGCCAGCAGGCCCGGTACTTGATGATGATGATTAATTGATGTACGACACAAATCTGACAGACGTTAAACGTCTATCAATTACATAAAGCTTTAACTAAACCTTAGTGAACTGGACTACAAAGGATAAGAGGTAGGGTTCGATCCCAACCGACGGCTTCCGGTTCACCCAGCCTTAAATGGTACCGGATTTTTTTTCTGGGAAAGCAAAGCGGCACGGACGTAATCATCTTCATCATCAAGTACCGGGCCTGCTGTATATTCTCAACATTCTTCTGTAAAACTACATTTCTACAGCCTCCTGTGACTTTATTGTATGTTGTCCTAATGTCCATGATTCACATCCATATGTTAAAACTGGCTCTACATAACATTTAAGAACTCGTTTTCTTCTTTATATTGTCAAAAATAGATTGCATAGTATTTTCCTCATTTTTTGTAAAGCAGCTTTTGCCTGAGCCATTCTGCATCTCACCTCAGTTGGACACCTACCATCTGAGGTTAACATTGTTCCCAGATATTTATTCATTTACCTGTTTTAATATTGTTCCACTTGTCTTTATTGTACACTGAGGTGATGTCTTTTTCTTTGTTGTTACCATTACTTCTGTTTAAGGCTAAGACCTTTATTTTTGCTTTCCTTCATCATAATGTCTAACATTTCTTGTAACTCATTTTCACTCTTAGGGATTAAGACTGTATCAACAGCATACCTTTGATTATTTTTATTATGACCTCCGAATGTTTTTCGATGCATGCCCCTTATTGATCCTAAAATAATCTCACTATAAATATTAAACAAATCTGGCGACAGCACGCAACCTTGTCTAACACCCTGTTTTATTTGTTGAAACATTTCCAATTGATTTCCGGTTTTTATGGCTGTTTGTTGCCAGTACATGTTCTCTATTATTCTTATATCTTTGGTGTCTATATTTATGCTTTCTAAAATTTTGATTATTTCTTGGTGCTTTACTTTGTCAAATGCTGTGGTATAATTTATGAAACATAGGTATAGATCTGTTTTCGCCTCTATCGTTCTTTCTACTAAAGAACTTATGATGTATATGGCATTCCTCGTTCCTTTACCTGTAACAAAACCTCACTATTCACCACTCATTTTTTAACCGATTTTGTTTCGCATTCTTCGTATGATTATTTTTATTAATATCTTAGTCATGCGACTCATATGGCTTATTGTGCTATGATCATTGCATTCCATCGCACCAGATTTCTTTGGCATTCATTCATTTAATATTGATTTGAGCAGAACGTCTGGTATATATCCGCTGTTGTAGATATTCAATACTTTTGTTATTATTCTATTCCAAAGTCTTCAATGGCTTTAATCTCTTCATACAATAACATCAATACATATATCTTAGGTTATTGATTATCTTCCCATTGGTGTTTAAGCCTGTTATCTCTGTGATGTATTTAACGATTTGCTCAGCGCATAGTTTGAATAAGCTTGGTAATAGGATGCATCCCTGTCTTAATGCTCCTTTAAATCGCAATTTTCTACATTTCTTTTTTTTTTTTTTTGAAGCAGGGCAGTAGCATTTTCTAGTCATATGTGTCTCTTATAGGAAAGTAATCATCAGACATTGGAAAGAGTAGACTACTATATATTCATGGTAGTAATATAGATCAAGAAGGGGGGGGGGGGGGGGGGGGGGGACAGAGAATCAGATCAGAACCCGGACAGCAAAAGCAGCAGAAATTTTAAAGACCTGGACAAAAAATGGAAGTAAAAAATCATCATCATCAAGTTCCGGGCCTGCTGGCGTAGGTGATCATATCTCTCCACAACTTTCGATCACGACAGTTATTTATCATTTCTGTTGTTGACCTTCTGCCTAGCCATTCTCTTAAGCTGTCTGTTATTTTTTCTCTTTGCTTCCCTCTATCACTTCGTCCCTCAATTTTTCCAGTTGTTACAATATATTCCAATTGTTCTCTTCACATTACATGGCCAAAAAATGATGATTGTTTCTTCCTAATATTGGAAATTAGCTCTCTTATAGTATTTAGTAATTAGTATATATATATATATATATATATATATATATATATATATATATATATATATATATATATGTATATGTAAGAGTTAGGGTTCGATCCCAACCGACGGCTACCGGTTCACCAAGCCTTTAATAGGTACCTGATTTTTTTTTCTGCGAAAGTAAAGCGGCATGGGCGTAATACCGACCACATTACCCAAAAAATCATTTGCCGAGGGTCTGTAAAATTTATGGTCACTAACACCATATTTCCTATACGCCACTTGGCGTGACGGTGTACTTTACTTTACTTTATATATATCTATATCTATATATATATATATATATATATATATATATATATATATATTACTTAATGAAATAAACATGACAAGCAAAAAATATGGACTAGATATGAATATGAAAAAGACTAAAACTATGATCATAAGCAAAGAAAAAAAATACTCAAAACCCACAAGTGCATATTAAAATTGAAGGAATAGACCTGGAGACAGTTCAGAACTACAACTACCTTGGACATACTATAACCAGTGATGGAAAATGTACAACTGAAATAAACAAAAGGATAGGAATGGTAAAAAGTAATTTAATGTCATGAAGAACATACTAACATCAAAACAAATAACACCAGGGCTAAAACTGAGAATAGCAAAATGTTACATCTTCTCAATATTCTTATATGGTGCAGAAACATGGACATTAGACAAGAAAACAGAGCAGAGAATTGAAGCCTTTGAAATGTGGACATATAGAAGAATAGGTAGAATTGGATGGAAAGAAAAGAAAACAAACGATGAAGTTTTAAAACAACTAAAAATGAAAAGAGAACTACTAAGCACAATTCAAACAAGACAAATCTTTCTTTTAAATATATTTTATCAAATCTCGCCATTTGTCTCTGTTCTGTGCAAGCAGCTCTACACACACACACACACACACACACACACACACACGCACGCACACACGCACGCGCACACATGCGCACACACGCGCACGCACGCACACATATATATATATATATATACGGTCTTTGCGTCTTGACAGATGGTAGGTAATAAGCAATCATGAGATAAGCAATCATGAGATAAGCAATCATGAGATGAACAATCATAATACTCTTTTATTTGAGCACCTATGGACATGTTCGGAGTGCATTGATGATGACCTGGAAACAACTCAATAACTTAATCATGATAAGTCAGTAAGTTAAAAAAAAGTAAAGTACCCCCGTCACGCCAAGTGGCGTAATGGGAAATATGGTGTTAGTGACCCTATGTTTTACAGACCTTCAGCACATGATTTTTGGGGTAATGTGGTCGGTATTACGCCCGTGCTGCTTTACTTTCCCAGAAAAAAAATCCGGTACCCATTAAGGCTGGGTGAACCCGGAAGCCGTCGGTTGGGATCGAACCCTACCCCTTGTCCTTTGTAGTCCAGTTCACTAACCACTGAGCTATCGCGGCTCCCGATAAGTCAGTAAAAAAAGTACCCCCCGTCACGCCAAGTGGCGGCGTATAGGGAAATATGGTGTTAGTGACCCTATATTTTACAGACCTTCAGCACATGATTTTTGGGGTAATGTGGTCGGTATTACGCCCGTGCTGCTTTACTTTCCCAGAAAAAATCCGGTACCCATTTAAGGCTGGGTGAACCGGAGCCGTCGGTTGGGATCGAACCCTACCTCTTGTCCGTAGTAGTCCAGTTCACTAACCACTGAGCTATCGCGGCTCCCACTAATTTTTAGGAATTAGTAAAACCCAGGTGTCCTCGCCAGGGAACGAACCCCGGCTGTTGCCGTGGTAAGCCAACCGCCTATCGATTGCGCTAACCGGACACCCCGATAAGTCAGTAGTTTGTGGTAAAATATCAGTTTTTATCAGAGCTTTATGCTGGGTGCTGCTTAACTGGTCAGTTTCTCTCGTCGCTCAATCTGTCAATATGTTGTCTTCTCAATTCTCTCTCTCTCTCTCTCTCTCTCTCTCTCTCTCTCTCTCTCTCTCTCTCTCTCTCTCTCTCTCTCTCTGCGTTCAGGACTCAATCAGAGTAAGGGTTCCAGACTCCCACATGAAGTCAGCTGTCAGGCTAAGTGTGTTGATCGCCCCCACAGACAGAACATCACAATTAGAGTCTGTTAGATCCACTCTGACTGAACACCCGTTAATACGTTGCACTGTGTTCTGCGCCAGTGGCCCAGTGCATCCGATTTCAGCCAGCATTTTATTCGGGTTTGCTTTCCCTAGCCTTTGATTGTCCCCAATCTTCCTGCAAGGCAGCAGATGATCTTTTCTGTAGGGGGATTCTGTCCTTAGATGGTCGGTCCTCCCAGGTTTACGAGCACCATCTGCCCGAGTCACTAAAGGTGACTAACACAGACATGCACACACAAAGATATGAGATGTGACTAACACAGACACAGTCTTCTCAATTTGATATCAACGCTTCCTCGAGTTTTGCAGCGCCGTTTTTATTTTCACTCCCAATGTGCAAAGATCTGATGCCAGACTTTCGTCGTTTCTTTCACTGATAAAGAGTCCATTTAAGGAAACCCTGCAAACATCCTTACATCTCAGCTCTGATCTGCCCTTTGGTCTCTTTTCTTTTTAAATTCATTATACACTATTTTTTTGGAAGGAGTAAATGCATCAAGATGCATAAAGATGCGAAGCTGCTGTAAAGCTGATGATAATTTATGATAAGCTGATGATAAATTGTCATTTATTTGGAAATACGATTGTTTGCCATTCTTCTTACATGACCCAGCCACCTTAGTCTACGACTCCTAAGTGTTGTCATGATCGATGGGAGTTTGGCTCGTTGTAAGACATTAGAGTTGGTTACTTTGTCCTGCCATGATCGATGGGAGTTTGGCTCGTTGTAAGACATTAGAGTTGGTTACTTTGTCCTGCCATGATCGATGGGAGTTTGGCTCGTTGTAAGACATTAGAGTTGGTTACTTTGTCCTGCCATGATCGATGGGAGTTTGGCTCGTTGTAAGACATTAGAGTTGGTTACTTTGTCCTGCCATGATGGATGGGAGTTTGGCTTGTTGTAAGACATTAGAGTTGGTTACTTTGTCCTGCCATGATGGATGGGAGTTTGGCTTGTTGTAAGATATTAGAGTTGGTTACTTTGTCCTGCCATGATGGATGGGAGTTTGGCTTGTTGTAAGATATTAGAGTTGGTTACTTTGTCCTGCCATGATGGATGGGAGTTTGGCTTGTTGTAAGACATTAGAGTTGGTTACTTTGTCCTGCCATGATCGATGGGAGTTTGGCTCGTTGTAAGACATTAGAGTTGGTTACTTTGTCCTGCCATGATGGATGGGAGTTTGGCTCGTTGTAAGACATTAGAGTTGGTTACTTTGTCCTGCCATGATCGATGGGAGTTTGGCTCGTTGTAAGACATTAGAGTTGGTTACTTTGTCCTGCCATGATGGATGGGAGTTTGGCTCGTTGTAAGACATTAGAGTTGGTTACTTTGTCCTGCCATGATGGATGGGAGTTTGGCTCGTTGTAAGACATTAGAGTTGGTTACTTTGTCCTGCCATGATCGATGGGAGTTTGGCTCGTTGTAAGACATTAGAGTTGGTTACTTTGTCCTGCCATGATCGATGGGAGTTTGGCTCGTTGTAAGACATTAGAGTTGGTTACTTTGTCCTGCCATGATGGATGGGAGTTTGGCTCGTTGTAAGACATTAGAGTTGGTTACTTTGTCCTGCCATGATGGATGGGAGTTTGGCTCGTTGTAAGACATTAGAGTTGGTTACTTTGTCCTGCCATGATCGATGGGAGTTTGGCTCGTTGTAAGACATTAGAGTTGGTTACTTTGTCCTGCCATGATCGATGGGAGTTTGGCTCGTTGTAAGACATTAGAGTTGGTTACTTTGTCCTGCCATGATCGATGGGAGTTTGGCTCGTTGTAAGACATTAGAGTTGGTTACTTTGTCCTGCCATGATGGATGGGAGTTTGGCTCGTTGTAAGACATTAGAGTTGGTTACTTTGTCCTGCCATGATCGATGGGAGTTTAGCTCGTTGTAAGACATTAGAGTTGGTTACTTTGTCCTGCCATGATCGATGGGAGTTTAGCTCGTTGTAAGACATTAGAGTTGGTTACTTTGTCCTGCCATGATGGATGGGAGTTTGGCTCGTTGTAAGACATTAGAGTTGGTTACTTTGTCCTGCCATGATGGATGGGAGTTTGGCTCGTTGTAAGACATTAGAGTTGGTTACTTTGTCCTGCCATGATCGATGGGAGTTTGGCTCGTTGTAAGACATTAGAGTTGGTTACTTTGTCCTGCCATGATCGATGGGAGTTTGGCTCGTTGTAAGACATTAGAGTTGGTTACTTTGTCCTGCCATGATGGATGGGAGTTTGGCTCGTTGTAAGACATTAGAGTTGGTTACTTTGTCCTGCCATGATCGATGGGAGTTTAGCTCGTTGTAAGACATTAGAGTTGGTTACTTTGTCCTGCCATGATCGATGGGAGTTTAGCTCGTTGTAAGACATTAGAGTTGGTTACTTTGTCCTGCCATGATGGATGGGAGTTTGGCTCGTTGTAAGACATTAGAGTTGGTTACTTTGTCCTGCCATGATGGATGGGAGTTTGGCTCGTTGTAAGACATTAGAGTTGGTTACTTTGTCCTGCCATGATCGATGGAAGTTTGGCTCGTTGTAAGACATTAGAGTTGGTTACTTTGTCCTGCCATGATGGATGGGAGTTTGGCTCGTTGTAAGACATTAGAGTTGGTTACTTTGTCCTGCCATGATCGATGGGAGTTTGGCTCGTTGTAAGACATTAGAGTTGGTTACTTTGTCCTGCCATGATGGATGGGAGTTTGGCTCGTTGTAAGACATTAGAGTTGGTTACTTTGTCCTGCCATGATCGATGGGAGTTTGGCTCGTTGTAAGACATTAGAGTTGGTTACTTTGTCCTGCCATGATCGATGGGAGTTTGGCTCGTTGTAAGACATTAGAGTTGGTTACTTTGTCCTGCCATGATCGATGGGAGTTTGGCTCGTTGTAAGACATTAGAGTTGGTTACTTTGTCCTGCCATGATCGATGGGAGTTTGGCTCGTTGTAAGACATTAGAGTTGGTTACTTTGTCCTGCCATGACCGATGGGAGTTTGGCTCGTTGTAAGACATTAGAGTTGGTTACTTTGTCCTGCCATGATCGATGGGAGTTTGGCTCGTTGTAAGACATTAGAGTTGGTTACTTTGTCCTGCCATGATCGATGGGAGTTTAGCTCGTTGTAAGACATTAGAGTTGGTTACTTGTCCTGCCATGATCGATGGGAGTTTGGCTCGTTGTAAGACATTAGAGTTGGTTACTTTGTCCTGCCATGATCGATGGGAGTTTAGCTCGTTGTAAGACATTAGAGTTGGTTACTTTGTCCTGCCATGATGGATGGGAGTTTAGCTCGTTGTAAGACATTAGAGTTGGTTACTTTGTAATGCCATGATGGATGGGCGTTTAGCTCGTTTCAAGACATTAGAGTTGGTTACTTTGTCCTGCCATGATGGATGGGCGTTTAGCTCGTTGTAAGACATTAGAGTTGGTTACTTTGTCCTGCCATGATGGATGGGAGTTTAGCTCGTTGTAAGACATTAGAGTTGGTTACTTTGTAATGCCATGATGGATGGGCGTTTAGCTCGTTTCAAGACATTAGAGTTGGTTACTTTGTCCTGCCATGATGGATGGGAGTTTAGCTCGTTGTAAGACATTAGAGTTGGTTACTTTGTCCTGCCATGATCGATGGGAGTTTAGCTCGTTGTAAGACATTAGAGTTGGTTACTTTGTCCTGCCATGATCGATGGGAGTTTAGCTCGTTGTAAGACATTAGAGTTGGTTACTTTGTAATGCCATGATGGATGGGCGTTTAGCTCGTTTCAAGACATTAGAGTTGGTTACTTTGTCCTGCCATGATGGATGGGAGTTTAGCTCGTTGTAAGACATTAGAGTTGGTTACTTTGTAATGCCATGATGGATGGGCGTTTAGCTCGTTTCAAGACATTAGAGTTGGTTACTTTGTCCTGCCATGATGGATGGGCGTTTAGCTCGTTGTAAGACATTAGAGTTGGTTACTTTGTCCTGCCATGATGGATGGGAGTTTAGCTCGTTGTAAGACATTAGAGTTGGTTACTTTGTAATGCCATGATGGATGGGCGTTTAGCTCGTTTCAAGACATTAGAGTTGGTTACTTTGTCCTGCCATGATGGATGGGCGTTTAGCTCGTTTCAAGACATTAGAGTTGGTTACTTTGTCCTGCCATGATGGATGGGCGTTTAGCTGGTTTCAAGACATTAGAGTTGGTTACTTTGTCCTGCCATGACCGATGGGAGTTTGGCTCGTTGTAAGACATTAGAGTTGGTTACTTTGTCTTGCCATGATGGATGGGAGTTTGGCTCGTTGTAAGACATTAGAGTTGGTTACTTTGTCCTGCCATGATGGATGGGAGTTTAGCTCGTTGTATGACATTAGAGTTTGGTTACTTTGTAATGCCATGATGGATGGGCGTTTAGCTCGTTTCAAGACATTAGAGTTGGTTACTTTGTCCTGCCATGATGGATGGGCGTTTAGCTCGTTTCAAGACATTAGAGTTGGTTACTTTGTCCTGCCATGATGGATGGGCGTTTAGCTGGTTTCAAGACATTAGAGTTGGTTACTTTGTCCTGCCATGACCGATGGGAGTTTGGCTCGTTGTAAGACATTAGAGTTGGTTACTTTGTCTTGCCATGATGGATGGGAGTTTGGCTCGTTGTAAGACATTAGAGTTGGTTACTTTGTCCTGCCATGATGGATGGGAGTTTAGCTCGTTGTAAGACATTAGAGTTGGTTACTTTGTAATGCCATGATGGATGGGCGTTTAGCTCGTTTCAAGACATTAGAGTTGGTTACTTTGTCTTGCCATGATGGATGGGCGTTTAGCTGGTTTCAAGACATTAGAGTTGGTTACTTTGTCCTGCCATGACCGATGGGAGTTTGGCTCGTTGTAAGACATTAGAGTTGGTTACTTTGTCTTGCCATGATGGATGGGAGTTTGGCTCGTTGTAAGACATTAGAGTTGGTTACTTTGTCCTGCCATGATGGATGGGAGTTTAGCTCGTTGTAAGACATTAGAGTTGGTTACTTTGTCCTGCCATGATGGATGGGCGTTTAGCTCGTTTCAAGACATTAGAGTTGGTTACTTTGTCCTGCCATGATGGATGGGCGTTTAGCTCGTTTCAAGACATTAGAGTTGATTACTTTGTCCTGCCATGATGGATGGGAGTTTAGCTCGTTTCAAGACATTAGAGTTGGTTATTTTGTCCTGCCATGATGGATGGGCGTTTGGCTCGTTGTAAGACATTAGAGTTGGTTACTTTGTCCTGCCATGACGGATGAGAGTTTGGCTCGTTGTAAGACATTAAAGTTGGTTACTTTGTCCTGCCATGACGGATGAGAGTTTGGCTCGTTTCAAGACATTAGAGTTGGTTACTTTGTCCTGCCATCTGATGTTCATTATTTGGCGAAGGTGTTTGGAGCCGCAGTGGTTAGTGAACTGGACTTAATAAGGACAAGAGGTTGGGTTTGATCCTGATTGACAGCTGCCATGTTCACCAGCCTTAAATGGGTACCGACGTAACATCGACCACATTACCTCAAATTCTGAAGGTCTATACAAATTATGGTCACTAACACCATAGGTTTAACATGAGAATACAAAAAGCAAATGCTGTCACATACCAGCTTTCACCATTGCTAAGACATCCAAACATTTCTATGCAGCTAAACAACAAATGATAATAGCATTTTCATACCAACTTTGTGCTATGAAAGTCAAACATGGACCCTTTCTAAATCACATTTAAGAAAGATCAATACATGTGAGATGCGTTGCTTGAGAAAAGTAACAAACAACACAAGAAGAGATAGAATACCAAATGAAACCATAAGAAAAATAGTAGGAACAAAACCCTGCCAAGAATATATAGAACAACAACAACTTAAATGGTTTGGTCACCTGGTCAGAATGAATCCTCACCAATCACCATCAAGGGTGTTCTTCTCGAGAATGCATGGAAAAAGACAAAGAGGAAGACCCAGAAGAAGATGGATAGATGCAGTGACAGAGACATGTAACAACAAAGGAAAATCACTAATTCAGACAGTTCGAGCAGCTCAAGAACGACAAATGATATAAACCACGACACCTTTTAGGTATCAGTGACAAGAGAAAAGAAGAAGATGGATAGATGCAGTGACAGAGACATGTAACAACAAAGGAAAATCACTAATTCAGACAGTTCGAGCAGCTCAAGAACGACAAATGATATAAACCACGACACCTTTTAGGTATCAGTGACAAGAGAAAAGAAGTCGATGGATAGATGCAGTGATAGAGACATGTAACAACAAAGGAAAATCACTAATTCAGACAGTTCGAGCAGCTCAAGAACGACAAATGATATAAACCACGACACCTTTTAGGTATCAGTGACAAGAGAAAAGAAGAAGAAGAAGAGGAAGAAGCAGAAGAAGCAGAAGAAGTAGAAGAGGTAGAAGAAGTAGTAGAACACCATATACCATTTACGCCACATGGCGTGGCAGGGTGTTTACATAAAAAAAAAAAATCCTGCGAAGACAATGCAAATGAAAGCTGTTTTACCTTCTCTCCTGCCCTTTATAGGTAGTCCAAGTTTCTGATCCGTACAAAAATGTACTAGGCACGCAACTTTTGTTTTCTATACATCAACATTAATGTTCATCTTCGTTCTCGTATTTCTTCCTCTTTCACCATTCTCTCACTTCGTCACGTTCTGTTGGTAAGTAGATGTTTGTTCCGAGTCATTTTTGTTAGTTAGAGACTCACACTTTCATTTTGATTTACTTTTAATTGCGCCTTTTATGGATTGTTGAGATACATAAGCTGTTTTGTGTATGTGTGTTCCATGATAAAAATCTGTGGGTCGAAGTGTTCAGTCTTTCTGATCTTTTTCGCAGCCGAATCATCTTATTGTTTGCTCTTTTTAATATCACCACCAGCTGTGCATTTGTGTATTTGCTTGCTTGCGTTCATCTGATGACTAAATGAATACACGTCTTTGTCATCTTGCTTGCTTGCGTTCATCTGATGACTAAATGAATACACGCCTTTGTCATCTTGCTTGCTTGCGTTCATCTGATGACTAAATGAATACACATCTTTGTCATCCACCCTTATAAGGATGTTAAGTGGGCGTGGAA
Source organism: Megaustenia siamemsis (assembly GCA_032433765.1). Lineage (NCBI taxonomy): Eukaryota > Metazoa > Mollusca > Gastropoda > Stylommatophora > Ariophantidae > Megaustenia > Megaustenia siamemsis. The sequence goes on from JAVIAB010000159.1 coordinate 23,945,962, forward strand.
GCATTGTGATGAGGTTTGCAGTAAAACATTGATATTTGCGCCTTTCGACCCGACACATCCGACTTCATCGCTGCATTTTTTAGTTCCGGGTTGCCTTTCCTCTATGATCCCTACTCACTTGGCCAGACTAGAAGGTTAGCTAATCAATTCAGAGGAAGAGGTTATGTTTACAGCACTCGGAAAAAGTTGGCAGTCTTCCCTGGCGTTTGGCTTTTCGGCGCTGTGCCAAGGAGTGCGGGTTCGATCCTGCTTAAGACCATATATTGTTCTTTCTTTTTTTCTGTTGTTGATTATTTGTCATTTTTTTCCGAGTAAGTTAAAAAAAAAATAAGTAAAGAGCCCCGTCAGGCCAAGTGGCGCATAGGGAATATGGTGTTAGTGACCATACATTTTAGAGACCTTCAGAACATGATTTTTGGGGTTATATGGTCAGTATTACGCCCGTGCCGCTTTACTTTCCCAGAAAAAAAAATCCGGTACCCATTTAAGGCTGGGTGAACCCGAAGCCGTAGGTTGGGATCGAACCCCACCTCTTGTCCTTTGTAGTCCAGTTCACTAAC